>WSXT02004640.1:0-14950 GCA_011762715.2 Neuroterus valhalla | reverse complement strand
GGACTCTTAAAGGAAGGGTTGTAGTGTTTGTGTTCAGATTTCCTGTAAAGGCCTGAGGGGGCTGTTTTTCCTGTTTTTCTCTTCCCACTACCTCCCCCCCCCCCCCCCGCGAGCACGAGTATGTTTTAACAGACGTTTCGTTTTATTGATTGCATTCTTCTTCTCTCAACCTTGATTATCAGTCGATTAGCAGTGCCACTACACTTGTTTCTCATAAATTGAGCCCGGTATGGGAAGGAGCTGTAGAGAAACGTATCCAGGAGAAAGCTGACTCTTAGATTAGAAGCCTAGGGTAGAGAGGTCAGAAAGGACTTGTCAATTCATGTTTATTCTGGAATAGCACTTACAAGAGGGGTTCTGTTCGGAGGGACATTAACACTTGAAAGTTTGCTATCATTTTCAACCTTTCGATACATCACCTTATAAATTCCAATTCCAAAAAGTCTCCCACAAGCGTTAGAGACTTGTGTAACTTCATTATTTTCTTCTATTTCGTGAGAATCACAGCATTCCACGTGAAATGTCCAGTTACAGGTTTTACAGAACCCAGTCAGGTCCGAATGAGCCTGAGTAATTCGAAGAAAAAAAAACGATAATAGGCCCAGATGGACCGTTCTACAGGCAACCCGCTATGTAACATGTGGATGGTGTGGTGCTCTCTCACATGATACGGCCCATTATAAGTGGTAATTCAAAACAGGCCAAAACTTAGTCCAACTTTCTTCCTTAGAGCAGAAAAAAAGCAAAAAACAAGGACAAGTGTAGTCAATTTAGGACTGGAAGTCGACGACGTGATTGTGATGTCGCCTATCAACTAGAATTGAAAACGATTTCCAGCAAAGTAAGGCTTCCCTCCTTGTGGACGGATGAGGAGAAGGGGGATATATTGTCAACAGCATCAAACAGGCTTACACTCCTCAACATAGACGTCAATCTAAGCAAGGGGTCTTCGTCACCACACAAATTGGCCAACTAGCGGTACGGATAAAAAATGCCACTTACTTACCGTATGCATGTTTGTCATTTTAGAAAAATTATCACCTTCAAGGGTCTCAAATTGAAAGAAAATTGTAAGAACTTATATGAAATAAGGTTTTAGCTACTTCCAGTAGTGTATAAAACAATAACTAACTCTTTCTAATAGATTTCGAACGTCGGCTTTTGACCATTCTTGAGCATCTCCGTGACCACTTTACAGTGTCCTCATTGCAAATCAAACTGAGAAGCTCTCCGAAAATAACGTAATTTTCTTCAGTTTGGATTAAGACGGTATCGATGACGGTAAATGACGCTATCTGACGATATCGATGATTTTGACAGCTACGACTTCATTTTTGAATCATAATTTTAAACATCCTATAATATAGAAATCGATGATCTTGGAGGAGATTCATTTATAAATCGAAACTGGAAAAAGGAGAGCCCACATGTTTATAAGATACGTGACCTTAGATGAACAAACAAACACATATTTTGTCATAAACATTAAAGCACTCAGATAGCCACAAGCATGTACAATATACATAGCAGACCCAAATCTTGTTATTTTAATTATTCCGACCGGTTTTATACATGAGCAATTGTACTTACAAACATTTATTAAGAAGAAGTTCTCATACTCTGCTGTAATCATTCTACCTTCATCATCGAATTTGGTATTTTGCAATCCATTTGTTACCTTAATTGGCTGTTTTTTTGAATACAATGCCACGCCACAGTAACCTTGTTTCTTGCCTGAAAAATTAATGAGAAAATTGAAATCAGTCACCCAAGATGTTCGAGGGGGCTGAGAAAATTTTGAGTGCAGGAAATTTCGAGTGCAGAAAATTTATGTGAAACATGAAAGCAACTTATGTCTACAAGGGTATATTTTCTGATCTTCCGGCTCATTCCAGAATAACCTCAATCGGGAATTTTGGTTAACAAATCACACAAGACCATAAAAGAAATTGTTTACTATGCCTTGACTACGGATATGCGTTTCCGAAAATATTGGTCGCTAAATTTGAATCTGGAAGCAAAATATCTCTATCATGTACGAAACTTGGGCGACATGACTATTTTTGACTATTTTTTTCCGCAAAATGCATCCAATTGTTTTGGGAAACGGTATATTCATGTTTTTGGACTAGCGGATTTCAAATTTGTAACCGAAATTTTGAAAAAAATGGCGGACCGGAAGTGAGTATTTTTTTTAGTAGATGCATTCGATTTTTTTGTAAAACGGTATATTCATGTTTCTGGACTAGCTGATTTCAAATTTGTAATCGAAATTTTGAAAAAACAAAATGGCGGACCGGAATGGACTATTATTTTCAGTAAAATGCATTCAATTTTTCCGGAAAACGGTATATTCATGTTTTTGGACTGGCTGATTTCAAATCACCGTGAATACGTGCGTCGCAAGTTTTAAAGTAAACAACTTCTATACTACGCATTACGGTACTGCCTTTTTAAGGCTAATGGGCCGTCGTGCGAGGCTCGCAGAGAGGGACAGAATTACTCAAGCATGAACAGCCGAGAAACTGGCACTCTACCGAGTGGCCCCCAGGCAAGAATGAGTGTAATTGTCTTGAATACACAGGATTGCAAAGTCTCCCGCCTACAGCACGCAGTGTTCCCGAACGGTCATCCATCTCAGTACTAACCACGCCGAACGCTGCTTAACTCCAGTAATCGGAGGAAAACTGGTTTTATGAGCGTGGCATGACCGATGAATAATAATTTATATAGCCATCAGATTATTAATTTAATATCAACTAAATACGACTAATTTCACGATAACTGATCACTTTATTTGCAAGAACATTGAGTTGAAGAACTGTAAATTTCTTTTATTGTGCTATCAATGATGTTTTCATTAAAATGAATTTGATTTTTGTATACAAAAATTGTATATTTTGTTTCTTGTCAGAGATTCTTTGAGAATTTTCACTATTTAAGTTTTAAATTTGTTGAAAAGTTTCAAACCCGATGAGTAATAGATGAATTGGTTGAATCCCGTAGAATTATTTTACTACATTACTTATTTATCATCAAATCATTACTTTCATGAGCTCAAAACTAACGATGGGTTCTTTTGGCCTTCTTGTTCGTCTTGATACAAAGTTTTTCCCTCTGATTGTAGTATTTCTTTCAAAATAATATCTTGAGTCAGGACATAGCTAAGGCATACTAGACACGAATTCCTATGAAACGGCCCTGGCCGCTAGTGGGATTTAATATTTCGACTTAGGGTCGAATTACGACCCAAAAGGTTACGTGGACCTGAAAGTGTTGTTAATTTTCTCCTATCTTTAGAAATTCACTAGGTACGTATGCATAATTACAGCTTTAATATTTTTAATCTATTATCTGGAAGTGAAGGTTAAAGAGTGTGCAAAAGAGAAGTTTTAGGGAGAAGAAAAAAGGGATAGGAAACCATGATGGGATTGAGAATGCAAAAGGATGAAGAGAAGGCTTAAAAAGAAGTATATAAAATGGAATGAGGGTACCGCAAAGAGGAAGGAGTACGTAGAAATGAGGGAGGAGTTTAGGATGATGTGTAAAAGGAAAGAGCAAGGGCGAGAGAAAGATCTGGAGAGGAGTTGAAAAGTAATGAGACCGAGAGGGAGATAGAGATTCAAATGTGAAAGTTAAGGAGGTTGAAGGCAGCAGGCTTGGATGGGGTGCATAACGAAGCACGGATCTTTGGCACAGCAGCAGTTAGAGACAGACTGTAAGAGCTAGTTAGGAATGTTTAAAGAGGTGAGGGATTTCCAGGAGAGTGGAGAGAGAGGTTGATAGTGCCACTGTATAAGAATGTGGACAGGGATGAGCAGGAAAATTATAGAGGAATCACATTTATGAATACGGCGTACAAAGTATACGCGATAGTACTGGCAGAGAGGCTACGAAATGATGTCGAGTTGGGAGGTATATTGCCGAAGACGCAAGCGAGATTCAGAGCGGGTAGGAGCACTATCGACAATATTTATATTTTGCAGCACGTGGTGGACAAGGATATAACGAAAAAGGGGTCAAAAGTTAACGCGTTTTTCGTAGATCTCACAGGTGCGTTCCCTTCAGTTAATAGGGGGAGGTTGGGGGAGGTGATGGAGGAGAAGGGAGTAGAGAAAGGTTTGATCAAGAGGGTAAGGGAGGTGTATGAAGATACGAAGGATATGGTAAGAGGAGGGGGGGGGGAGCATGATTTCGGAGGGTTTCTGGATGAATACAGGGTTGAGGCAGGGCTGCCCGCATAACCGAACGCTTTTCGTGATCTCAATCACTGATATGGAGGGGAAGCTAGAGGAAGGAGTGGTAGGGGATGGAATTTGGTCAATCGCATATGCAGATGACATAGTGTTGTTATCAAAACGCGAGGAGGCTTAAAAAGAGATGATGAAGAGGTTGAGAAGATACCTAGATAGGATTAGGTTAGAGTTGAATGCGGAAAAGTCCAAGGTTATGGTGTTCAGGGGACAGGGTGGAAGGGATGAGATCGGAAGTGAAAGGGGGCGGCTGTGCAGGTGGTTAAAGAGTTCGTTTACCTGGGTTTCCTATTCAGGAGGAATGGGGAAGAAAATGGGCATATCAAATAGAGAGTAAGGAGGGTCAATGTTGTGATGAGGCAGGTGTGGGGATTGGGATAGAGGTAATGAGGAAAAATTTTTGGAAGAAAGGGGAAGTAGGATAATGAGGGAGTGTTGGTGGGAGACGGAGAACAGGAGAGAAGCGGATAAGAGGGTCAAGGTATAATGAGGAATATGGGTGGATTATGCCAATAGACAGAGCGCGATATTTGTGTCAAAAAGGAGAAAAAGGAAATCAGGAGATCATAGCAAGGTTGAGATGTGGAAGCATGGGGGGCTTTTAAAGGTTCTGACTTCCTGAGGAGAAGAGAATGTGTGAATTGTGTGGGAAGGGGTATGCAAAGGTGGAACACTGGGTTGAAGAATGCGAGGAGGTGGAGAGGAGTGGAATGAGCATGGAGGTTATACTGCATGAGAGAGGAGAGGAAAGGGCGATTGCATGGGTGAAGGGGGTGCTGGGTTAGATGGAGAGGAAGAGGAAGCAGGAGGAGGAATGAAGATAGATGTGTCAGTTCAATGTGAATAATATAAATAGTAGACAAGGAATAGCAAATAAATCTCAGTAGATAAGAAATAGGAAGAAGCCGTGGAGGCAGAGTTTAGCAATGCGAGGCTGGCGAAACATAGAGAAATGCGTGTGAGGCGGAGCGAGGAAGGTAAGGCAATGCGAGCGAGTGGTAATAGTCTTAAGGAACATTGTATTAGGTGTGGAAGGATGTCAGAGATAAGTAATTTATGTGAAAAAATAAAAATTTTGTAAAACATGGTGGTGTGAGCGAGTTAATTTGAAATTTGTAATGGATATTGGAATAGAACTATGTTACAAAAACTTTTCTATTTAATGTTAATGCTGACAGTCTTAGTTATATTCAATTGTACAGGTTAATGCGAACATACTTCATTGGTTTGGAGAACATCGTAGGGCTGATGAACAGTTCCCGAAGAACTGGCACAATGTAGCTCAGAACGTTGAGAGTATACTGAGATTGAAGATGAGAGGAAAGAGGGGGGGGGGGGGATGGGAGATTAATTTATTTCGCAATTGGTCAGTAAGATGATATGATTCGAGAAAAAAATTTGATTTTATTTTAGAACATTTCAAGACATGTGTGATAACCGCCAGAAGTCATTAAATCACAGTTTGACTATCAAAAACAAGCTGGAAAATCTTTATTTTGCGAAAGCATAGGGGTCGGTTTCGGAACACCACGACTTTTTTCGAAGAGTGACCCGCCGTATGCTTACAATAATAGAGGTGATCTTAATTTGACAGCGCGTATTCAAGTCCAGGCCATGAGCAATTGAATCAACCAACAGTTTGGATGGCAGCAAAATTGGTGAGAAACATGAAGGGTCGGTATGAGAGCACCGGTCGTTTACGGACCAAGCTACCCTACTGCTTTCAAAATTCTTTGAATAATGAAAAATAATGTAGAATGGTCGAGAATTAATATCCTACTAAAAAAAGTTGAGGTTATGCCATGTTTTGGAAAGTTAACCTAAATACTTTTCTAACAACGGAGTTCCTTTTACTCGATTATCGAAGCCAAAATTACTCCCGGTCTGTTTCATATTTATATCTTCATGTACTGTTTGAGCTGCAATTTTTTTGGGAAATGCATTGATAGTTTGAGAAATTCATACCAAACTTGGAAATTTATGATCTTTATATCATCATTATTCCATCCAGCCAAATACCTTACGGGATGAGCGTAACTCTTTTTGTTCTAATCATAGTGTACTATTCGAGGTCAAGGAATTCATATAGAAAGTTTGAGCTTGGGATGTAAAGGAGGAGAAAGAACGGCTAAGTTTTAGATCCATCAAGAAGTGATTGCGTACTGTTCACCTCAAAATAACACTCGTTCTACAACACAACATTTGACCGTTTCAAAAGTCAATTACGATCAATTATGTTTAGTACTTTTTGCATAGGTCTCCAATAGCTAACACGGGCAATCACCACATGATAAAGTCTAGTATAGAAACGAAGCTTACCATTGAGCCTCAAAAGTAAAGACATACAGAAACATATCGAGTGAATTTTATTGAAAAAATAACAATTAGTGGCCGTACAGTATGAAAGATATAATGCTGCAAAGATAAATTTTTGCTGTTATCGCGTGGCATATAGTAGGGTCAGGCAGTATTTTCGTTGCCTAAGAAACTGTTACTGTGAATGTGTGTATTTGTATAGGACGCTTCTATGTGAGTGTACAAACTTAATTAAAATTGTTCACTAATGCTGAGAAGAGAAATTGTCAATTCTTGCATCTATCTAAGCGCAAACTTTTGAATGTTACTAACGCGAGACAAATACCTTTATATTAAACCAATCACTCGGCTGTTTATTTAATCTCCCACTCGCTTTATTACTATTATATATATCTTTTACTGCTAATAGAAGCCAATCATTCATCCCATACTCTTCCAAGACTTATCAAAGCTCAGCTCTATCCACCTTGTCAAAAGCTTCTTCCAGATTAAGAGAAGCGCAGAAAACCTTGTTGTTCTGTGATCTGTCTTAAGCTGAATACCTAATCCGCACGTGATCCCCTTGGCATAAATACATATTGGACTTCCCAGATCTTTTCCTTAGTTTTTCCTTTGACTTCATTTATATGTATTGCGGTAAATATTTTTCCCAAGGTACTAAGTAGGCTTATTGTTCTATAATTGATGCAGCCGACTTTATCATCTTTTCCCTTATTCTTTCGGGTAATAATTGATTTTCTCCAATCATTTAGAACCTCAGCGTTCACAGCACAGATATTCATAACTTCACTTGCCCACACAAAAAGTATCCGCCGACACTCTTGAGCATTGCAGCGGTAAAACAATCTAAACCAGCAACCTTGCCATCAATCAGTTTCTTAATATATCACCTTATGTATCATCGTGGTCATGCTTAGAAGCCTGAAATCTATACAACTCCTTGGAATAAAACACCCATACTGTCTTTTACTTTGTCTGTATCCCATACTATTTTACCATTAGCACTCTTAACACCGACTACCTCAGTGCTCTCACTTCGTTTTCTAGTCTCTTCAACCCATTTCCAGAATTACGTCGTATTTCCTTAAAAATCATTTTACATTTTGGAATCTCAAGCCACTTCGATTTTATTCTGGCTTGCTTCAATTAGTACCTCTGCTCTCCTGTTTTTATCCCCCGAATCATTGCCAAGCCAGGTCCTTTCTTCATTGCTCACACCTCTAATATTTGATGCTCTTGAGTGAGCTCCTTTTCCTCTTTGACAGCCTCCTGGACTTCATGATTCCACCAAGCATCTCCAATATTTCATCCTACAAGCGCAGCACCGCAGACTTGAGATGCGCTCTTAAAGACGCTGCCAGTATTAATATCCACGCACCTTCTGCATTTTTATTGCCTTATTCCGTTTCCCAGTCATGTTCCCGATGGCATAAATATCCATTCAACATTTTACTTAGTAGAATGATGGGATCTGCGTGGTTGTCATCAAGAAAAAGCCAGCGTACTCAAGTTACATTTAAGAGGTCTAAGATATAAGGAAAGGACTAGATTAGGGAACGATTATATGAATAGAGCCAGAAAGCAATAAAATTGGCGTGGCCAGAGATGCAAAGATGCAAACAGATTTCGAAAGAAATAAGGAATAATTTTTGGAATAGAATAAGAAAACTAGAAAACGAAATCCTAGCACTGCTTCAGCTAGGATTGGAAATGCAGGCAAAATGGCGGGAAATGCGGGTGAATTGGGATAGAGTATGAGTGACTTTTTTTACCAATTGTATGGATGTCAAAACATTCGGCATAGCAACCTTGACACTTCAGATGATACATTTGACAATCTCGTAGGCAGCGAAAGAAGAATCGATGTCGACCACATCATACGTAATTACAAAACTGAAAAATAGAAGTACAAGTAATGCTGCTGATGTGGATTGTTTCACATCTGAAATGCGTCACAGCGGAGGCGGATATTTGTTTGTGTGGCTGAACGAATTCATGAATATGTGTGCTGAGAACAGTGGAGTTCCAAGGAGTTAAGAAGTCAGCTAAGCTTGAAGAAAGACAACATTGTACCACTTTAGAAGGAAAGAGGTGATGAAGCTGACTTTACTAATCATGGAGTAGTCGGCCGAGATTGGAGAAAGGCATCAATGTCCTACTCCAGAAAGAAAGAGGTGATGAAGGTGACATCACTAATTATGAAGTAATTAACTTACTCAGTACAGTGGAAGAAATATTTACCAAAAAATTCATCAATAAGGGCATAGGTATACCTAAGAAAGCATCCGGGAAGTCCAATGAGGATTTATACCAAGGACAACATGTTCGGATCAGATAGATAGATAGCTTGCGATCGATAACAAAAAAAAGTTTAAGAGCAATCAAAAAAACTTTATATCCAGTCCTGGTATATGGATCAAGCTTTCGACAAGGTAGATAGGGCTAAGCTTCTGGAAATCCTGAAAGAGTATGGAGTAAATTGTTGACTTTTATAAGCAATAGGAGCAATATATAGTCGTAACAAAGAGAGTGTAAGAGTAAACAGACAACTGTTCAATTGGTTTCATAACAACCAACACGTATGGCTAGGAGGCGTCATGTCCCCATTGATGTTCAATGTATGCATAGACAAGTGTCTCAGAAGTATGTGGACTTGCTTTTGCAGATGATAAGATCGTTGAGGCGGTATCAGTCGATGATTCGCAGATGATCAGCAGACTGGATATTAGAATTAAGGGTGAAGGGCAGTAGATTAACATAAATGGAATTAGAGTTATGTGTTTCAAAGATGTCGTAAGAACATGATATATGATATATAATAATGTGCTTGAATCCACTGTGTTGTATTGTATCGAGACCAAGACATATTAAGAAAAGGATAGGAGTAAATTGAACGCGGTTCGCAAGCAATCCATGCAGAATTTGTGCGGTGAAACACTTATGGTCAATTTGATGGAACAGTTCTAGAAAAATGCGGTGTAGAAGGAACATCGTTCAACAATTGTCAGAAAAATAATTGAAGAACGAATGAAGAAACGAGTGCCTTTAGGGAAAGTGAATGCTAGCGTACAGAGATGTAGACTCAAGTAAAAATAGAAGTAATCAGGGTAATCGTTTTAATATGAAGAGTAAAGACTGGAAAGAAAGATTCTAAATACTGATGGTCCCACATGGAGCATTTTTCTTTAGAGCATTATTTTAATGGCTTAGCGAGATCTTTACCTGAGGTGATTGCTAGAGAGATTGATCAGTGACCCGTGTCAGAGTGATTTTGTGGTAAGATTCTGTCGTTTGAATGAGCAAAGATGTGACTTTTACATTATTCTCAAACCCTTTGCTTCTCCTTTCTCTTACACATCCGTCACGCAAACTTATCACGTATTTGCCTTAATTGTCCGTATGAAAACGAGGCTAGAACCTAAAGAGTGACGCTAACTCGAATGAGAACTGGCTTAATGGTATAATAATAGTTTGAGCGTTATACTAGGTTAATTAATAGGTTAAGCGCTCAGACCACATCTAGATATCAACGTTCCCCATGATGTAAAGAGCGGAAATCCAGAAAAACTGCATCCCCTGAAAAAAATTTCGGTCAAGCTTTGCTAGAGTTCAGAAATGTAGAACCAACATGCATGCACTAATAGGGCACCATAACGACAAGGTTTTGCCGTTGCATTTCAAACGCAGAACTTACTGCGTTACAAGTGCGAACTCTTGCATACTGTGCGGCTGCGGCAATCGTTAGAACGTTGAACTGTAGAACTAGGCCTACAAATAAAAACATCCAAGACTCAGCATTATAACACTAGCATTATTAAATGAGCTTATTGACTCCTAACGCCAAGGAATTGATGCTCTTAGAACTAGACTTGGCCGATACAATAAGAGTAGTGAAAGAAACTGAACACCAAAGTATTTAATTGAAATTCATGAGTGACTTATCGCCGGGTGTTTGGAAATAAACCAACAGTATAAATTCAGATGCTGCGTTGTTTTGACAAGAGAGAGAAAGAACAAGTAATATACCTGTAATGAAATCTGCCTAAATCCCAGATTCAGAAGTTTTAGCGGTTTTAAAGAGATCAAGTAACTGAAGAGCTCCAGGTCCAGCCATAGAGCACAATTACTGTAAAAGTATCTGACGATTGTCATCTCTGCATTGGCGAGGTGTTTAGGAAAAAAAAAATCATCTTTCATCCCGATCTGATGCAAAGCTTTATGCTTCAAGACATTGATACTGCATATCCTGACAGCGCCATGTAGAATACTGGATATCAGTGTATTAAGGAAGGCATAACACTGTCCTAAAGCAAATACCGCTTCTTCTCGTCCCCGAAATGTTTCTGGTAATTTTTTATAGATTTTTGGTTGTAAAACGGGGTCAAGGGATCATCAGGATTTAGTACGTGTAATATTTGGATAACTCCGTAGCATACATTTTGCAAGTTCGAAATATTGTTAATATTCTATTCTCAATTCATCAAAGGAGAGTTTGGTAGTTTCCCGCTTAAGAAAAATTGTCGGTCATTCACGGGCTTCCCTGGTTTCCCAATCTAGCGGCTACCCTGCATTATACTTATATCTACACAAACACTTACTATCCACAAAGAAACGCTGATATCCCGCTAATTTCACTTCGTTTGGCAGTTTGGCATTATCACACTTTACCTCCTGGAGTGCAATTATATCCGCATCTTCACGTTTGATGTATTCAAATCCATCTTTCTGCAGAGAAGAAAATCAAAACGATTTATATAGCCCAACCGCAAAACATACCTTAATAGTATCATGCATTCAAAAAATGGTCCATAAATGACGACAAACTATGGCACGGAGAAATCTTCCGCTGTACTAATTGTTAAAAACAACACTGTACTTTACTTTATACTTTGCAGCGGAGGGATATAGAGGAACCACTGTAATATTGACTACTTTGAGCGATAATTGATAGCTGCTTATAGAATTACAAATCTGATTGTACCGAATATTCAACATATTTCATTTACGCCGAATTACTGAGTAGCTTGGGAAAATTTAATACGATCGGAATATGTAAAAAAAGACATAACACACGCTGCGAGCCTTAAAGGTCACGCGATCACAAAAGCACACGGACACATTTTTAAGCTAGAAAATAGCACTCACAGGATCATATAATTATCTTAGATATACACATGAGAGAATGAATAAAAACATATTCCTAGCAGACATTATATTATATTGTAAGCCTAAACAGGAATGGGGTTATAGAAATTCTAGGCATGAATCGAACACGGGTTCCCGGGACAGATGCAAATTTCCAGAAGCCGCATTGTGAAAATGGAAATTTCATCGTCCATATGAACTTAATGCTCGTAAATTCATTGATCGTACTTATTATATTTATTAATTGCTGAGGATCAGGATGTTCATGATTATCAAATTCTAATAACTGGCAAATTTTACGCACTCAAACTGAAATATATCTAATGTCACTATAAAAAGTGATACATTATAATTCTACTTAGCCAACGTTCAAGTCAGTACATATAGATTAGAAAAATTGAAATCATTGGGAATGGATAACTTGTAAGTTAGAATCCTGGAATCAAAATTTTTATCAGAGAATTGCTTAATTTCAAACGTTTACATTTTTGAACATTTAATTACAAAAGTTTCATTTCGAATTCTTGGTTTTGGAGCATCCTGAGTCAACAATTTATTCGAATTTTCTCAATTTTGATTTATAACTTACAGAAAAGTATCCATAAAAAAGTCCTAATTATTAATCATTTTTCAAGATTTCCTGGTATCTGCATTCACAAGGAATAATTGTTATGAACACATTCAATCATTTGATTATTTTTTACAAGTATATATTTTTTGTATCAATATGCTTCTCATTAATTACTAGGCAAATGAGCTCACATTTTTTCTTATTTGAAAATGAACCCTTATTCAGTTGCCATCGGCTGTGTATTGCCGTGTCCGTCACTCCTCTCTCCTGACTTTCGAAGCGAAATTTACTAGGTAAGTTAGCAATATTTGAAAGTATATACGAAGAGCATCACATTTCGATGTACTTTCCTACAAGGAATAGTGATTTCGCGAAAAAAAAGGAATCATTTATGTTACACCAAACACATAATTACTTCCATTCAGAGGAGGTATAGGGACAATAAATGGGGATTTCAGAGCAGCTTTTGATTCCGTGAACAGAAGGGTCCTTTTGAAGGCCATAAAAGAAAGAGGAATGGATGAGGAGAAGATGAATAGGAAAAGAAAAGGAGGGACGATATTAGGAAAAAGCAAACTGTTTCCGCTGTCATAACGCAGATAATGTAGTGCTAGTAAAGGATGGCGACAGAGGGATAAATCTGATGGTGAGACTGTTCAAAGAATGCTTAAGAGAAAAGGACCTGAGAATAAATGTGAGTAAGACTAAGATGATGTGTTTTAGAAATAGAAGATCTTGGGTAGAGTATGAATGGAAAATGAATAACGTTGTGCTTGAGTAGGTGGAGGAGATGTGCTACCTACACGGAAAGAAATTTTTGACAGCTGCAGCATTCATGGTAGTAGGCCAGCGCAACCGAGGCATGAAAGCAGCAGCAACACCAATTTTGGAAACGCGTCTGTCCCATAAGGTTAGTTTATCCGTTTCTAAGACGACAGTTGCCCACACTGTGAACGTAGAGTTCTCTGACAGGGAGAACAATTGTCATAAACAGAAGGCGTATTGGAGTACTACAGTTTGGTGCAACGAAGTTGCCTATAAGTGCCGCTGTTGTACCAAATTTCTTTCTGTGTAGGTTTCTGGTTTGAAGCAGAAGGAAACGAATTGCAGGTGAATAAGAGAATGGAATGTACGAGTTGAGTAATGGGACAAGTGTGGGGAATAGGAAGGAGAAGGTTCAAGAACGACTGGAGGATGAGGGCGTGGATGTGGATGTTCGATGTGCTAGTATGGTCAGTGGTAAGTTACGGGGTGGAGATATGGGGTTGGAAGGAATACAAGAGCGTGGAAGATATGCAAGGAAGATTTCTGAGATGGGTCATTGGATTGAGCTGGAGTTGTCCAGGTTATATGCTGAGAGGAAATAGGAGGAGAGGAAATGTTGATCAGGAAACTAAAAAGATCTTGGAATTTTGAAGAGAAACTGACAGCGGCAAAGGGCTGCGAAATCGCACAAGTGTGTACACGGAAGATCTGGGAAAGAGGGGGGAGAGGTAACGTGGAGCGTTCGAAGTGGAAAAAAAGAGAGAAATGAACGAAGGCTCAAGTACGGGATGCAAGATACGGGTAGAGAATGGCAGGGGTTAGAAGAAGAGATGATGGCAAGGCAAAGAGGATAGATAGGGTACAATCTTAGAGTCAAGATATAACAGCTGGTACACGTTGGTGAAGAACGAAGGGGAACTGGAATATCTGAGAGAGATCATGAAAGAGAAAAAATAAAATAGAGTGGTGAGATTTAGATTAGGAGAGGGAGTAGGAGCATGTAGGTACTGGATGAAGGAAGATGAGAATATGTGTAGAGTGTGAAGGGATAAGCGATAATCATGGTTGCATGTGTTAGAGAGGTGTACAGGTGACGAAGGAGGAGGAGAGAGTCTGGGAGAGAGAATCAAGTGGATTTTGGATGGGAATGGTCAGGGCAAGGAATGGACGAGGAAACTGGAACAGTTGAGGGTCTAGGCTTAAGGATAGCATGTAAGAAGATTTGTGATAAATAATTGGTAAGGTAGTCATAAGGACTCTAGATAACGGGGAAAAAATATGTATATGTATACGTATATTTGTAATGGTTACGTAAAGACTCTCAAATCCGTTAAAGGGAGGGAGTATAAACAAATATAGGGGAATTACTTCTATTCATTCTGTTTAATTTGATATCTGCTCTAATAGTTTCTCCCAACTTATATTTTCCTACAGAAAATAGTAATACTTGCTTTCCTCAAGCAGGAAAATGTACTTCTAAAATATTATAACTTCCTATTACTGTATTGAAATACACAAATTATCGCCTTCATCCCTTTATTGTAACCTATATAAGTAGTTTTTCCACCAAAAAGTTTCTCCGTGCATTTTTTATTTTTTCCTCCTCCGGGCACTAGACATTTTGGAATATTTGTTTATACTCTCTACCTGTTACAGGTTTGAGTCTCTGCATAACAATCTCCCTATTCCTTCGCATACCCTACCACTAACTCAGGGGTGAGGGGGACCTACAGTTTAAGGTGTCTTCCGAACCATCAAGAGAAACAGCTACTCCCACCTACTAGGAGAACTTTTTAGAGGTATCGGGCTTACGACTCTCCGTCGCCCGCCGAAGCTCTTCCAGAGTGCGAGGCGGGAATCGAACCCACAACCAGACAGCGTGGGTCCAAAGCTCATGCCT
>WSXT02004629.1:0-14952 GCA_011762715.2 Neuroterus valhalla | reverse complement strand
ACCAAGGTCAAGAGTTCCAGAATAAATTTTACAAGTCATAAAAATTTTCATTCAGTTAAACAAGCTAAACAAATTATTAACACAAATGCCTATTTATATTACAGAATGAATTACAATAGGAACTGGAAAACAGGAAAATCAGGAACCAAAATAACTTAAACTTTAATAATAAATAGAATTTCAGGAGTCGATAGAAAGGAGTGTAATTATTAGTAATTATGGAGTGAAGTTTCAAAGACTTGAAAACTCCAATAAGACCTCTTCATGTAAAAAGTGATTAATAGTGACTGTTTCTTGGAGCAAGTGACTTACAGTGACTGTTTCTCAAAAAAGTGAATGAAAAGTGACTTGGGAAAAGAAAGTGACCTAAAGTGACTTAAGTGACTGAGTGGCAGCCCAGTATATTGCTCAGTCCATCTGAACTGATAGTTTATTCTTTTGTTATATGATACATTTCTCTAAAGAGTCTTTGTTCTTTGTGTCTTAAATAAAATGAGACCAGAACACCGAAAAAGCCTAACATGTTTTAATTAATTGTTCTTACCTGGTCGAAACCATTTTACATCAGTTGATTTCTGTCCATCGTTCACTTTAAAGTCACTTTTGGTCACGACTCAAAACAGACAAAAAAATTTCAATTCATTCCTTATTTTTGTATGTTATGAATAATCACTTACAGCATAGATATAAACTTTCATTGTAATTTATGAATGTCTTAGGAAAAATTCAAGAAATTTCAAGTTTCGAGCTTCAAGTTGAATGAGAACTCAAGTCAACGTTTTTAAGTATTATTTAATGGACCTAAACACTCTGCATGTTGAAAGAGAGACTATGACAGTACAAAGTAAACTTATCACTCACCGCTCTGTCCAAAAAAATATCATTCGCTTCCACTAAAAGTTCAAACTTCTCTTCAGTCTCACGTCGACTTATGTCATCGGCTGCGCCTGTTGATTCAATAATACCTTGTATTAACTTCAAAATCCGTTTGTTCTGATAAATTCTTGCACTGTTGAAGCTCGGAAAGCAAGTATAATATTTGAAGTTATCATTACATGGAAGACTGTTGGATGTTTTGATTCCATCTTTGATGACACTCAATCCAACCTGAAAACATAAAAATTCAGAAATTATCCCCGGGACAAGCCGTCAGAATATCCTTCAGCCGTTACTGA
This sequence comes from Neuroterus valhalla, assembly GCA_011762715.2. Taxonomy (NCBI): domain Eukaryota; kingdom Metazoa; phylum Arthropoda; class Insecta; order Hymenoptera; family Cynipidae; genus Neuroterus; species Neuroterus valhalla. The sequence goes on along the minus strand of WSXT02004629.1, from coordinate 13,777 downwards.
GTTGCGTCCCCTCGTCAAGAAAATATCCGGGTTGCGTCCCGCGGTCACTTTTATCCTAGTTGAGTTCCGCCCCGACGTTTCCCTCCCCACTCCACTACTATATTAATAACCTCATGCATAAAGTAAAGGTAGTAACAAGTAAAGGTTAATATCATCGAATTCCTAAAAAATTTAACTGCTTGCACGTTAGGCCGGAGCAAATTTTTCTTCTTCACATTCAGGAGGGGTCCAAAAGTTGTAGTTTGGTACCCGGAATCCCCACAAATTTTTTGGGTATTTTGGCTCGGAATCAATTTTTTCAAAAATAGGAAGGGTTCTGAAAAACCAGGAAGGAGTTTGTAGATTTTTCACTCCATGTATACCCTTTTCGGGTTTTTACATATCTATATTCCCCCGTCCCACAGGCGATCGCCAGACATTGAACCCTTCAACTAAAATTCCTTCCCAAATCCCCAATAACTCCATGTCTCATAATAAGCCTTCAAGCTATGCGTGAAGTACTCAATCCTGTGGGATTTCTTAATCTCTGAAACTCCTGCCGTCTGCAGCCGGATTTTTATGTAAAACGCTCGCATTCACCTGAACATTTGATCAGAGGAGAGGAAAACTGCAGAAAGCCAAAACTCCTGAGCACAGTCGATTATCGACAGGCGAGTTTAGATGTAGAAATTCGATTGCATCGAATGCCTACACCGATCTTTGGCGTCAAATCTCCCGCTAGACAGTAATTAAACATGGTGAAAACACAACTAAGCGAGAATACCGAACAGTCACCCACCCGAGCGCTAACCGCACACCCGTTCATGCTTGATAATCTAGATCCTGACCAAGTCGGAAGTTACCACGCAGCTGCTGCCGTCGGTTCGAAATACCAGGAAGAATTAAACGGTAATTACCCTCTAAAAGCTATGCAGCATTACAAGAATTCTCGTACATTGTTAATAGGACTTGCATGTTGGTGGCTGTAGTAGAGTGCGTTGGCTGACAGGTAGTAAAAGAGTTTTACGGAATTGGTGGTAAACTTGGGAGTGGAGTGTGAGGGTGAAAGTTTGGGAGGTGAGGGTGCGGGAAGTGAGTGGAGAAAATAAAGAGTGGTTTCTATTGGGTAGAGAGTAGGTGGGGCCCAGGTCAAAAGGAGAAGTAAGGTTAGGTTGTCAAAAAGTTAGGCGAATTAGTATTTGAAAGGTTGAGCGGGTAAAGGGAGCAAGGGGGTTCAGTGTATTGTTGGGGAGATAAAGGGGTGTCTGCAAGGGCTTTTTGGGGTGGGTAAAGAGGATAAAAAACAGGGTTGAGTAGAGTAGAGGGGGAGGGCATGAAGGCGGGAACTAAAAACAGAGACATCTGCAGGTTGCAGTAGGATGGAGAAATCTCATTAACCGAAGGACGGGCAGGTAGCCACTGAGCGGGAAAGTGATAACGAGAGCGTTGGGAGTGAGTTAGATGGATGGGAGTCTTTTAGCACACCACGTGGCTCGGTTTCCAGCGGTGTGCGATGGACAAGGAAAAAGAAGAGCAGTGTCAGCGGGGATAACGAGAAGGCTAGTGATACAATTTCTAGCACAAGTGAAGGTGACGACCTTTTGCTCTCGGAGAGAGAGATAATCAAGAGAGTCCGACGAAAAGCGTAGTAGAAAGCCAATTCAGTAGAGCGACAAAACGCGTAGGTCACCTACAGGAATTGAAGGGCAGTTGAACAGTGATACCCTGGGGATTTCGATATCGGAAATCGGCGGGCTGAGGCAAGAAGTTAGGGGTATGAGTGAGGACGTGAGGGTAAAGGAAGAAAAATGGGAAAAAGAGATGGAAGGGCTGAGGGGGAAAGTAGAAGGATCAAAGGCAGTGGCAGTATCGGCAAGGAAGGATAAATAAGAGGAGAAAAACAGATGTAACAAGAAATAAGGGTGTCGAAGGAAAGAGCAGACAAAAAATTCGAGGAAGTAGGGGCTAGGTTAGTTATAGAAGATGACGGCAGGGTGGAGGGGGAGAGCAGAAAGGTATCTGGGACAAGGTTCAGAACATGATTGAAGAAAAAATGGGAGAATGTAGGAAAAAGGAGGAAGAGGTAGTGGCGAGGGAAAGGATAAGGGAATGGAGTTAACAATGGAGAGGAGAGGAAAAGATGATGAAAAGAATAATATCGTGATAAGGGGGCTGAGGGTAAGGAGCGGGTGAGAACGGAAGGGAGTGAAAGCTCTGCTACAAAACATAGGGGCGTTTCAGGGCAAGGTGGTCAAAAAACGGTTTGAAGGGGAAAACGGGAATGAAGTAGCGGTAGTGGAGTTGGAGAATTGTCAAGATAAGCTGGCGGTGATGCGAAGCAAAAGCAAGATTAGGATGAGGTCTACATCGATCACGATCTGACGTCGGAAGAGAGGGATATTCAAAGAATGCTGAATGACAGAGCTAGAAAGGATAGGAGTAAAGGGAGAGCAGCGAAGGTAGGATGCAAGAAAATAAAAGTAGAGGAGACAATGCTGGTTTGGGATGAGGAGAAAGAGGAGTTTAGTGGGTGCAGAGGGACTAATTTCGTAGGAAATAGGGGGCTAGGGGAACAGCAGAGTAGTCGAGTTATAAAGGTGCTCTTTTGGAATAAGGCAGGGATGAAAAAGAGTAGGATTACTTTTGGAGATTTGTGCAGGGATTAGATGTTGCTGGATTTGTAGATGGAGAAAGGTGCCAAAGGAGATCGGAGGACACAGTTACGAATGAGTAGGGGGAGATTTTGAGATACTGGATTGTGAATAGAGGGTGAGCGGTCGCGAATGGTACGATAAAAGTGGACGAAGAGGGAGAGTACACCTATGTGAGAAGGGTAGGAGCATCGATGATAGACTGTAGTGATGAATAAGCATGGGTGGGAGGAGACGGAGAGATTCGCAGTAGTAGGGACGATAGACTCAGACAATCAGCCTCTAATCTTGTGGATAAGAGGGGAGGGCAATGAAAAGCAAGGAGAGCAAGAAGTTCCTGAGAGGGAGACATGGACGGGGGAGGCTGAAGAAAAGTACCATGAGCAGCAAGGAAAAGTCAGTTTTAAAGGAGAGTCGGTGGAATAGATATGGGGAGATCTAAAAGTGAAGATGACAAGGGTGTGCAAAAGAAAAGATTTAGAAAGAAGGAAAAGGGAATGATGAAAGAGTGGTGGCATAGGGAATGTAAAAACATGAAGAGAAGGGTAAAAAGGAAGTACAAGAAGTGCAATGATAGAACCGCGAAGAGAGAGAAGTACGTGGGGATGAGGAAGGAGTTTAGGTTGATGTGTAAAAGAGAGCAAGGGAGGAAGAAGGAGCTGGAAGAGAAGTTGAGAAGTATTCAGATCGAGGGGGGCATGTGGAAGATGATAAATAGTTTTAGAGAGCGCAGGGAGGGGATAATTTAGAAGATCAGAAGCAAAGAATGGAGGAAGTTTTTCGAAGAATAATTTCAGGGCTCCGAGGAACGAAAAATATTTGAAGACAGTAGAAGAACAATAGAGGAGGGAGGGTCAGAGTTAAGTGACGAGGAGATAGAGTTGCAAAGGAAAAAATTGAAAAGGTCGAAGGCAGCAGGCTTATACGGGTGTAGAACGAAGCGTAGATTTTTAGCACACCAGCTCTTAGAGACAGGCTAAAAGAGGTAGTTAAGAAGGTATGGAGGGGTAAGGGATTTCCAGAAGAGTGAAGGAAGGGGCTGATAGTACCACTGTATAAGAAGGGGGATAGGGATAGGCAGGAAAATTATAGAGGAATCACATTGATGAACACGGCGTACAAAGCGTACGCAATGACATTGGCGGAGGGGCTACGGAATTATGTCGAGGGGAAAGGCATATTGCCGGTGACTCAGGCGAGATTCGGAGTAGGTAGGAGCACCATAGACAATATTTATATTTTGCAGCACGTGGTGGATAGAGAAATAATGAAGAAGAGGTAAAAATGGACGCGTTTTTCGTAGAGTTGAAAGGTGCTGTCCCATCGGTGGATAGGGGGAGGTTGTAGGGGGCGATGGAGGAGAGGGGAGTAGAGAAAGGTCTGACATGTAGAAGAAGCTAGAAGGAGTAGTTGGGAGAGTGAGGTTAGGCGGCGTTAGAATTTGGTCACATGCGTATGCAGATGACATAGTGTTGCTGGCCAAAAGTAAGGAGGCACTGAAAGAGATGATGAAGAGGTTGAGAAGGTACCTACATAGGAGTCGAGAGTTAAATGCAGAAAAGTCCAAGGTTATGGTGTTCAAGAGAGGAGGTGTAAGGGATAAGAGAGGGGATTAGAGATGGAAGTAGGCGGCGGTGCAGGAGGTGGAGGAAGAAAGGTGTATGAGATGGTTGGGAGAAACGGAATGGAGAGAGAGAAACGGCATGGAAAGACAGAGAAGGCAGAATGGGAGAAGAGGATAAGAGGGTCAAGGTATAGTGAGAAATATGGGTCGATTATCTCAATGGACGGAGCGCGATATTTGTGTGAGAATGGAGAGAAAGGAAGCCAAGAGATAAACGCAATGATGAGATGTGGAAGTATGAAGGGTTCAAGAGGTTCTGACTTCCGCAGGAGATGAGAATGTGCGAGTTGTGTCGAAAGGGGTATGCTAAGGTGGAACACTGGTTGGAAGCATGTGAGGAGGTGGAAAGGAGGGGAATTATCATGGAAATAATACTGCATGAAAGAGGAGAAAAGGGCAATTGCATGGGCGAAGGGGGTGTTGGGTAAGATGGAGAGGAATAGAAGGAAGAAGGAGGAGGAATGGAGATAGATGTGTAAAGAGGAGAGGAAGTAGATGCAAGATAAATGTAAATAGTAGATGAGGAATAGCAAATAACGCATAGTAGATAAGAAATAGGTAGGGACCACGAAGACACTCGAGGCAACTCTGTGCTGAGGGTGCAAGAGCAGCCTGAACCTTCGCGGCGTGGGTTAAAATGTGGAAGAATTGCTAATAGTCTAGTAGCCGCATAGCAGGGCGTGAAATGACTTTATAAATATCCGAAAATTTAAAATGAATATTGTGCAGAATGATCTCCCAGATCCGACGGTATCAGGCGCTTTCTCGAATTCACAGTCATTCTATAAAGAAATAAGCTTGGATGTATGATAAAAAGAAACTAGAAAACTTGAAGCAACTATCCAAAACATGTATCAAATAGCAATGCAAATGTCAAAAAAAAAAAATTATTTTGTTAAAAAAAATAAGAGAATGAAAATGGTTTTGTGAAGCTTGACAGCGATTAGTAATTGATTCGGACTGAATTTGAAAAATTCACGGACAAAAATAATATTTCAGTTGAATTATTGACAGTTGATGAATAATTTCCTGTTTTAAAAGTAATTTTTATGAACAAATATCCATATCGGATATTTTTGATTATTTGAACAATCTCCATTTTGTTCAATCCAATTTTCTAGGAATATATAACTTCTTCAATTATAAGAACGTTTAAATGAAATTAAACAATTTTATTGCAAACAACAACTGTTTAAACTAATTTTTATCATTTCATATACAATAATGAAAATTCACAAATAAAACACCCTCCTCTTACATGGAACTGATGGTCAGTTATTTAACAATGATCTCTTGCTATGACTCGATAACATTTGATAATTGTTTAAACAAACTTAATTAACAAATGCATAAATTGGATATTTTGGGGGGTGCAAACTTCATTTTTTTGAGGTAATTAGGTGTAAATAATTAGCTTCGGAATTTGTACAGAAAATTTCGATGACAGTAACAATTTCATCGCCAGTAACAATTTTTTTAACAAATATTCATCGTTTCATAAACAATTATGAAAATTCACAAATAAAACACCCTTCTTTTGATGGCCAGTTATTTAGCAATGATCTCTCGCTCTGAATCGATAACATTTGATAATTGTTTCAACAAACCTAATTAACAAATGCATAAATTGGATATTTTTGGGGGTAAAAACTGCATTTTTTTGAGGTAATTATAGGTGCAAATAAATGACTTCTGAATTTTTAAAGAAAATTTCGATGACAGTAACAATTTCATTGCGAACAACATGTGTTCTAACAAATATTCATCATTTCATAAACAATTATGGAAATTCCCAAATAAAACACCCTTCTCTTACATGGAATTGATAGTACTTGGAAATTCGAACAATTTATCTATACTACTTTTTTCAATAAAAACGAATTGTCAGACTTGAAGCATTTCCAAGACTCGAAAAAAAAAAAAAAGAAAAAAAAATCCAATCTTCGGTGGAACTAGGCACATATATTAATAATTCCTTCTTGAAATAACGCATTTTTTTTTGTCAGAAAATAATATTAAAAATAACCAAAAACTTTTTTGTAAGATGTAACCCAAGCAAACGAGGAAACAAATTGACCAAACTTGTTTTCCACAAAAAAGCTACAAATGTGTAATCAATCGTTTAATGATAGGATACATAGTTTTTATTTTCTTGAGAAAATAACTTCAAAAATAAAAAAATACAATTATTGTAAAAATGACGCGAAGTACGAACAAAAATTCAAGAACAAAAGTTATTCGCCTGAATAAGATCTATGAATTTGTAATTGATTATTTTGTTATTGCATGCGTAGCTTTTGTCAAAGCAGTGAAAAATCAAATAAATTATTAAAAATTGAACCTATGAACAAAGGACACACGCTTCGTCAAAGTGAATTGATGAAATTTCGTCACTTTGAAATGGGCAGACAGCGTTGTCTCTATGCATTTTGGAAATGGTTTCGCAGACTTGTAAATTCTCCGAAAATATTTTGAAAAATATGACTTATATAGTAAGTCTGAATTCGCAAAAGAATAAAGTTTGTCGATTGTATTCTAAACTTTCGAATCAAATGTCAATAAGAAATATGATCGTTCAAAGTTACCCTATTTTTGGAGACCGATTTCTCGGGTTCTTACGATTATTTCGAAAATTTTGAACATCATCGGAAAATTTTGATTCTTTATTAACAAATTGATGTGTATATTATCAATATATAATTATATTTGATAGACGTAAATCCATAAATGACTGGTGGCATCGGAACGACACGGTCTGGTGCTGGAAGAATGGGAAAAGCGGCTGACGTCACTCGCCGATCTTGAAAGAAATCGGACTCACGCTTTCAATCTGAGAAACAATGCAATATCTCAGCAATAAATGGGCAAAACAATATGAAGGGTTCCACGGCATGACTATGTAAGTGCCATTTTTTTGAAAACACGTTATAATAGCTTGATAATTCTCTAAAATTCTACCGGACATTGTAGTAAAAGGATATATCAAAATTCAAACCAGAAATAGATTTTTAAAATACGTGGTGAATTTTTTATTTTTTTTTCAAGAAACGATTTTCCAGACTTCCTTTTTACTTTTCAGCCTCCTATTCGTCTCAGAATATGTTTTTAAAAAATAAACATACGTTTTATGTTAACCTGGGTTTAAAAAAAGAAAAAAAAATTTGGATGGACTTACACGGTTTTGACCGCAGTCAATCTTTGAGGTTATTTATCTCGAAAAGTATTAAAACTTTCAAAATTCTGTTTATTGAGATCTGTAGAACTCCATCGAATCTCGAATGTACTTCCTCTTTTTTTTCGTTCAAGAATTCGATTTTTGAGAAGATTTTTTCCTTCTCCTGAAAAATTTGGCCCGGTGGACTATCATGGTTTTGCCGTGGAGCCCTTCATATGTTTTTTTCAATTTGAGCTACGGTTCCGTGCTGATCGCTAATTTGTTGATAACGTCTTCGTTCATACTTCTTACTTTTGCGACTGATTTATTGTTCATGGAATAAATGAGGAAAGTTCCTCCTACTTCTCAATATTTATGAATGGAATGATAAAAATCGAGTTCAAATTTTTCAAGTGTGTACGTAAATTCATTTCACCATTCATATTTTTCAGATGTTAATATTGAAAATAAGAAGGTACGTTTCTCAGTCAATCTGATGAACAATAAATCAATCGCAAAAGTAAGAAAGTATAAATAAAGTAAATGTGAGTTCCGAGAGTTAGATATGATTTTTTGAAGACGTTATCAACAAATTAGCTGCCTATTTATTGCTGAAATATTGCATTCTTCCTCAGTTTGAACGCTTGAGTTCAATTTCTGGCAAGATCGCCGGGTGACGTCAGCCGGTTCTCCCAGCACCAGACCGTGTCGCTCCTATGTATTTTGGAAATGGTTTCGTAGGCTTGTAAATTCTCCGAAATAGTGTTCCTGAATTCGCAGTAGTTTTTGATTATTTTTTCAATTCTTGAAAGAAGAATGTGAATAAAAAATATGATCGTTCAAAGTTACCCTATTTTTGAAGACTGATTTCTCGGGTTCTAATGATTATTTAAAAAAATTTTTTAAATAATCGAAAAGATTTGATTCTTCATGAATGAACGACACGGTCTGGTGTCGACCATGTCGTTCCGATGCCAGCAATCATATACGATTATCAAATTCAATTATATATTGATAATATACACACCAATTTGTTCATGAAGAATAAAATTTTGTCGATTGTTCTTAAAATTTTTGTAACAATCATTAGAACCCGAGAAATCAGTCTTGAAAAATAGGGTAACTTTGAACGATCATATTTTTTATTAACATTTTATTAAACTTAAAATTTAATCAAGAAGCGTTATTCTTTTGCGAATTCAAGCATACTATATGAGCCATATTTTTCAAAATACTTTCGGAGCAAACATAAGTATACAAAACCCTTCCGAAATACCCTGTACCCAGCCCTCTTCAGGTATGGATGGATGATATTGTATAAAGTGTGGACGGATGTTACAGTTAAGTATTTGGTGTGAACATTTTTGTAAAACATGGTGGTGTAAGAAAGTCAACTTTTCAAGGTCAATACGCTGAAGAACAAACGTTTATCTATCTATCGTACATTGTCAATAAAGTGAAAAAATTAGAAACTTCATGTTTTCAGTTCATTAAATGATATTTTTCTTGATTGTTACAATATTTTTATTGATGAAAAGCCATACAGCATTAGAAGAAATCCGTATTTGTAATTTAATTTGAAAAAATGAAAGAAACCAATTTTCGACTTGATAAGGCGATATTATTTGAAGGGTTCGCGGTCTATTTCTGTTCACTGAGATTTGGGAAATTTTCCACAGAGTCGAAAAAACGTTGCCGCAGGCCTATGCTGTAGATGGCGAAAAGTGATTTTTGGGCATTTATAAAAAAAAAACTAAACGGAATTTTCGCATTTGCTCAACGCGATAGTAACTGCATGTTAAAAATCTACCAAAAAATGCAAAAACCTGATTTTCGGAAAAAATGTCAGTTAACAGGAATAGACCGCGGACCCTTCATTTTCACTGATGGTAATTGTATATTAATCAGGATCACCATGCATGGTATTTTAAATGCTGTGAGGTGGAAATGTAAACTGAATAAAAACATGCTTTCGTTTCAAATTTGGGCAACGATTTTCTGTTTCCCAAACTTGCACAAATTATTCCATCGTGAGGACTGAGGCATGAGCTTTGGACCCACTTCGTCTGGTTGCGGGTTCGGTTCCCGCCTCGCCCTCCGGAAAGGTTATGTAAAGGAGAGGTGTCATGTGCAGAGCCTCAAACTCGTTAAAGGGAGAGTATGAACAAATATTCCAAGTATCCCATCTCTTGCTTTTGAAGCATATGCTTGTCGTCATGCTGCTCTAACTTCCTTTACACATCCTTCCACGGCTTGAGAGGGACAAAGAAGACGGAATATGTAATTAGTTATAAGGATAGTCACATCGTTTTTCGCAAATTAATTCAGATCATCGTAAATCATTGGCATTGTCAGAGGTGACTTAGTGATGTGATTGTAACTTTACTACAGTCTTCAAGGTCGACGTCCCTAAGTCCCAACGTGTAAAGTCTCTACATTTTTTAATGCTTCAATATTCAGAGGAGAAATAATTCATCTTCTCATTGCTTTCTGGAATAACTCATTTGTTTTTTATATAAAAGTAACTGCTAATTTCTGGATGCTTCTTCCTTAATTGCATAACACGGCAAATAGACAATTTTCGGGATGGCCGAGAAGTAACCATTATTTTGAATTACCTGATCAACTGTGTTTCGAAGCGTATATTACAAGCATCTAGCGAGGGGATCATATTATCAAGTAAAAACAAAATTTATTATTCCTCCTCTGAATTTTAGCGCAAATGATGTAATTATCCTTTCAGCCGAAGACATATTCCGTCTTCCGTGTCACACCCAAGTCGAGAGGAGATGTGTGGAGGAAGTTCCAGCAGCATTTTCATTTAGAAACCAGAAAATCGTTACCAAATTTCGAAACGAAAGCAGATTTTCGTTAGGCTCATAAAAAGATCAGCAAAACTGAAGGTATGAAATTATCTTTGAGGTATATGTAATTTTGTAAATGTGTATACTGTTTTTAGTTTGACCTCTAAACATTTGGTCCAATCGTTTGATCAAGTGGAAAATTGTATTTTCTCCTTCTTCCAAATTTGATGACAAATTTACAATGCATACGAATTTTTCACAATGCTGCATGAGTCTCGAAGAATAATAATAATTGGGACTTACAACTTTTGAAACCCTTTTTCATCGAAAAAAAACATTGTTACTATCAAGAAAAGTATAATTTAATGAAGTATAAACACGATTATTCTCAATTCTATCGACAATTTACGTCGTATAAGAATTTTCCTGATGCTGTATAGCTTCCAGAGGAAAATTAAGGTTTCCCTCCGAAGTGGAATAAATTTTTTTCCGGCCTATTGTATGTGTTACTATTTGCACTGCTGGGAACGATGCGTGCTTGATGGGGGAGTCAAGGATTCAGAAGATAGAAGAGCAAGCAGTCATGAATCAGGAGGATGCCGAAGCTCGGCGTACTGGCCTTACTCCCCATTTCTCTGAAGTAATGCGATAAGCGGTTCCGGAGAGATGGGTTGGCAGGAAAAAAGAAGTTTTAAGGTTTAGTGGGTACGTGCCGCTCGGTAAGTCCCACTCTCACATTCGTTTCTTGTGGGCCGTGCTTGTAGTCGCCAAAGTTCGAATGTGGTTAGTGCATAAGCATTTCTCTGTTTTATACTCCTCAAAAAAAAAAAAAAAAAAAAAATTGGGTGTAGATCTGCGTCCGTTTTTGTGCTTAACCTAATGTATGTTACGTACCTTGTGTTTTCTCGTATCCAAATTACAATATAATTTTTCACATTCAGTTCAGAATTCTAATATTATTGAAAATTCAAGTTAAGAAAATTGAATATCTTTATTTTTTCATAAATCTGCAAAACTTCTGCGAATCCGAAATATTCAGTAACATCAGAATCCTATTTGAATTCTGAAATATACCTCAGAATCTATATTTATAGCTTCCCAAAAACGAAATCGTACCGACAGCACTAGGAGCAATGGCAGCAAAGTTAGTGCTGGAAGAAATGCAACATTGACTGCAAGCCCCGACTCAGTAATTTTATCCGAAAATCTTCAAACAGAAACATCAACTTTTTCATGTTCGGGAACATCGAGACTAGAGCAATATCCATCGAACGATTTGGGGGCATGTGTCGGAAGATCATCGCTCATGTCAACCACTGAAAAGCAGAAAATTTTTACACGATGTTGGCAGCCCCCTGAAAATAACGATTTCAGCTGCGATAACAAAGATTCAGCGAGAAAATCCAGATATGAATGGCTACAACAGTATTCTCTTTGGCTTCAGTGCTCCAAAAAGTTGAAGGGTGCGCTCTGTTTGTGCTGCGTGATTTTTCCACCTCGAACGGTTCAGGGTGTTTTGAGACCATTTATCAAGACACCCTTTATTCGTTAAAGGACATGCATGAATCTTTCAGAAAACATACCACTAATCAATGTCATCTGGGAGCAGTCAAAGCTGCAAAAAGTTTCATGAATGAAACACATGTTAATATTACGGTCCTGTCTGAGCATCAAAAAACGATCGAAGAAAACAAAAAGATCAAATCATCTATCATCTCAGCCATGTTTTATGGTACTCATGATATGCCGCTGAGAGGAAAAAACCAAAACGAAGGTTATCTTCGCCAAATCATTGTTAAAAAAATCAAAGATTTGTTATGGGATACACAAAAGAAGTAGAACATTGCACTTTTTAATAGGTTTATTAACCATTAAATTTTCATAGAACCATATTTTATAAAAATTTTGGTGAACAATTACTCGCCGTGACTCAAATAAAATGTACTTTTTGCTAGGCGTATTTCAAGATGGACTTCAAATGCAAGTGAAGGCTGGTGATCGAAGTCTTGAACATCATTTCACAGACGGAAGTAAAAATGCTACTTACACTTCTACACGGATACAAAACGAAATCATCAACCTACGTGGACGAGTACTGAGAGATGAAATCATCAAAGAAACTAATGATGCCTCTGCCTACAGTCTGATGCAACATGAAAGTCACGACATTTCTGGGAAAGAACAGCTTTTGCTTGATATCCAGTTCTACGACCTGAAGAAACAAGTGATTCGTGAAGAATTTGTTGGGTTTGTTGATTTGGATGCCATGGATGCAAGAACCATTACTTCCAAGTTGGATCAATTTATCGTAGATGCAGGACTTGATCCACTGAAAATCAAGGGACAGGGATATGATGGTTGTTCGACAATGTCTGAGAAAGACAATGGTGTGCAGTGTATTTTAAGAGAGGAATACCCTCATGCTTTGTATTATCACGGGGCAAGTCACAAGTTGAATTTGGTAGTGAATGACCTGAATCAAGTACCAGAAATTCGAAATACGATAGGAACAATTAAATATGTCATAAACTTTTTTCGTGATTCCATTACTAGGAGGAAATATGTTTCAAACATTCCTGCTTTTTGTGAAACTCGGTGGTCGGAAAAGTACAAAAGCATAGCGATTCTCAAAAAGTATTCCAAGACTGTCGTCGACTTTTGAAGATCTTCAAAAACTAGAACTGTGTGATGTCGTCCAAGAAGCAAATGATTTTTTTCTTACAACGAAGGTCGCTCTTCACAGTGGACTGGCTCTACGGTGCACTACGGCCTCGATTGAAAGAACATTCAGTACGTTAAGAAGGGTAAAAACATGGCTACGTTCAACAATGGTAGAAAATCGCTTGAATGGTAAAAATTTTAATACAATTAATTAATTTTTCAATTGACCGTTCTTGATAAAAGTTTTCTCCAGGATTATGCATGCTGAGTGTCCACAGAAAAAGAGTGAAAGAAAATGAAAAGAAAATTATAGAAAAAGTTTTGCAACATTTCACTGAAGACCCACGACGCTTGGCATTACTTTAAATTTATTGTTTACAAGTGTTGATGTTTTCTAAAAATATAATTAGCCATTCAATTACATTTTGTAAATCCTGCCCCCCTCTAATAAAAATCCTGCGTACGCCCTTGATGCGTTCTGCACCAACGCTGTAATATAAATGGGAAAAATAGTAAGCGACAAAGGAAAGGATTGAACTACTGAAAGTGGACATACATTTTGTTTCCAAAAATTGTTGGAGGACGATGTTCAACTTTGGCATTGCGTTAAAGTCATACAAAACGTTCCTTGAATCAAACCCGAGTACAGAAATAGTTGACCAAAATGCTAATCGTACTCACAAACCTAAAAAGAAAAATGTTCTAAATCGACAAAAATTAGGCCATTCTGTTAAACGTTAAGTAGTAGATGACAATTTCCAACAGCCTTCAAAAATTTTTCATGGAGAATTTAAAAATGCTAACGTCGAAACTTCACTACTTGGTGAGTACCTATCACCACTACGTAGCGCGTCCCCAGGTTGCGGATAGAGGAAAGGCCCCCTGAGGTTAAACACCCCTGAGG
>WSXT02004618.1:0-14952 GCA_011762715.2 Neuroterus valhalla | reverse complement strand
AAGTAGTAGACATTTCGCTTCTGAGTTCACAAGCTCTATATAAAACTGTAGGGAGGTGCAAAGGCCGAGCGCGTAGCACGAGTCAAATCCATAACCGAGCGCGGAGCGCGAGGTGAGATTACCATCGAGCGCGAAGCGCGAGACCCGGAAGTCGCGCGCCGTAGGCGCGCTCAAACTTGCGAGCGAAGCGAACCGCGCGATGAGAATGTGCCCACGCAGCGGGCAGATTTTTTTCAACAGAATGAAGCAAATAAAGAAGAATAAAAGTTCAAGAACAATACTGTCTTTTGCAAGACCTTTTTCATAGTTGGGATTTGAAGTTTTCACTTGCTCGCCGCCCAACATGGGAAATTTTTTTTGGACTCCACCAGAAAACAATGGGCCTTATAAGAAGAATCATGTGGAAGTGTCTACCATTTGCGCACTGTTAAGAAATCACTTTTACGCTCTCATTTTCTATTTTGATTCTGTGAAATTATGAATCTAAGTCAATGTTCAAAAGAAGTAAAATTTACCGAAACCTATGCGGAAAAGGGGTACTCTTGAATTTCAGCTGTCGTCAGGAGGGCACTACTTGGGCCCTTGTAACTCAGTTTACAAAAGTCAACAGTTTTGTTGTTGTAATACGTTGTCTTTTGTGCAAAATAAAAACAATATCAATTCCACAAAATATTTATGTGCGAATGTCTGTTTTGAGAAAAATATAAGGACTGTGGTAAGTTGGTCAAAAAGAAAAACGCAAGTCATTAATTTTTGTCTACACATAAAATTCATAACAATACATATCTATCAATTCGAATATAATTTTGAAAAATTATAAAATTTAGAAAAAGCTTGAAAGCAATCACAAGAGCAGCCCAAGTTCGATTCTTAGAGATAAGCATGTTGTTTCCATTAGTCCAGGTCCTTCATACCCATAAGGGCAAGCTATGAGTCGGTCCACTCAATTTTCCACGTATCTTAGATTAACAAAGGACGGAAAAATTTCTCAAGAGTTTCGTTATATAATATTGTTATGAATTTATATTCTTTTCGTAATATTGAATAAAACATAGGAGAAAAGTTGTTTGAAAACGAAAAATTAACTATATGTTTCCGCAATATCTTATTTGCCATATAATGAAATTACGCAGTCAGAAAAATAATTCCGGATAACTGAATTTTATTTCACGGAGAATGATTCCTATAAATATGTAGAACTGGAATAAAGTCTAAATAAATCAAAAGCAAACTTCCTATCACGCAGACAACTCATAAACTTCTTTATTTTCAGAGAATTTTTGGGATTGTCATACGAAGAGACTGCCGGCTTTATCCAGAAGAAGGACGAGACCTTGACGGCGAAGACTACCGGTACCGCAAGTCAGGAGGTCGGACAGTCCTAAGATATGAGATCGAAGTCTAGGGGAAATCGAGAACCGTCGGCGTCGTGTCGCGTCGCTTCGGTCACGTGGATCTCGGTACGGTGGAGATATGGTCACGAGCCAAATAGCGCGACGAGAAAATAGCGGTAATTTGAAATTATGAATAATTCGCAAATTCAAGTACGTTCCACTCGTTAGAGATACTTTCTCTCCCTGCTTTGAAAACCTTGTGTCTCGCATCCACAGTGCATGCATCTTTTCTTTCTGTTGATAAAACAGCAGAGCATTTACGCGTTTGCTCATATTATCCCGACATATTTTACTTGGAATCTACCAAAATAATGGAGTTATAAATAATGAAAAAAACACATATTCAACTTTTATGCACCTTTTTAAACATTTTCTCAGCGAGGAAACCTTTGTTGTAAGTTTTCAAATTTAATGTATGCTCAACTCTTTCAAATTGCACCGACTTATCTAATATCGAGTCTTCAACAGTACTTCTATTTCATTCCATGTAGATTTTTATTAATTTCTAGTTTTATAACGAATTGAATACAGAATATACAAGACCAACCATTTTCCCAGTTATTCGAATTTTTAAAATCAAAACCTGAGAGATCAAAAATAAATAATCGAATAGTTTCAAACTCGAAATAGCTTGAAAATCTCGTTATCATTTTTGTTGAAGACCTGACTGGCATTTAATTACATGAAGTTGTTTCATACATGTTTCGTGTTAGTGCTTGCAGATGGAAATAGGCGTAGTAAGTAGTAGAAAATGGAATTTAGGATAAATTTGATGTTACAAGAAGATTTGAAAAAATTAATCAGATTCGCAATTAACACAGGTGTATTACCAAGTCGTCATGTTGGCATCCTTCAAGTGCACAGCACGGTCGCACATGTTACAACGTATTGCATTATTTCTATTATATTTTTTCGGCATTGTGCCCATACAGATGATGCAGAAGTCTCCATCAACTTCCTTCAACTTCCTACAACTAGTGGCTCATAGCTCCCCATATCGGACTTATTTAGAATGGACGCATCGCTATCGACCCACTAAACAATTATTAATATTTTTTTTTTCTAGAGAGCCGATGGCCTAAGGAATGTTTTGCATAGACTTTCCTCTGGATTTGTCTGCAAAACGGGCCTCAAAATACCTCAAACACAAGTATCAAAAAAAACTTTCGGTGCGATTCAACACTGAGTGATTCACATGAAGGCCAAGAACGCCCGCAGATGCGATGAATGCTTACTAAAAAGTTAGCTTGGGTCAAGAGAAACACTGAACAGTACATACAACAGACCTAGCAATCAAAGCATGGCAGAAATCGAAATGGCTCACAACTCTCTCTGCCTAACAACTCCCCACACTCCCCTTCTTAACTGAAATTATGGAATTTTTCGTGTCTGCAATATACATTCATATATTGTATTCAACTAGTATGAAGGCTTTCAACCGCAACGTAAACGAAAAAATCAAATATTGAAAATTGTTAGAAGATGCAATTTTTTCTAATAACTATACCTATATGCTTACTAGAATGGTGATCGATGGTTTTATTTTCTTCCAAGTTTGTTTGCTGTTACTGGCGGATATTGTTTGCATGCTCAAGAAAAGAGAGTACACCAGAAACGAAAAATATGCATAAGTTTTTCAATTTTTATTTGAATCATTCTATCTTCGGAAACATAGAGTTGCATTGAATGCTTGAAAAAACTATTGTTCAAAAACAAAAACTGTTGGAAAATAAAAAAAGCGGCCATCTTAATAGCTTTAAAAATAAAATTTTTGCGCCCGTTTAGAAGGCCACTATTCTTTCATTTCTCGAAACTTGAGCTTTCGACCATGAAGATCCCTATAAGCATCCCATGCAAAATTTCCATTTTTATAAATAGAATAATTCGGATGGGAATGGCAGAAGCTATGCAGGTTTTTGTTTTTGCGTTATTTCTCCTATGTAAATCGCATGGAAAATTTTAAGGCCCATGTTTGATGGAAACATATAAACCGAATTGGCTAAAATTGAGTGTACTTTCTTTTTTTTGGGCATTCGAACAAATTCCGCCAGCAGAAGGAAACGAATCGAAAAAATAAATATTTCCAGTCAAATCTATAGAGCGGAATGCAACTTGCGAAAGAATTTTAATTTTTACCTCTCACGCATCAGTCGAGGCCCAATCTTAAACTTTAAACTTCTGGTACTTTGAGAGATTTTTACCACTTGGAACTGTTAATTTAGAACACTTCACTCGAAATGGTCTCGAATTTAAATCTGATAAAAATATTGGAACAATGCTTCGCCTCCTCCGAAAGTTTCCTATCTGCATCTGCAGATCTCCCTTGTACTTTCGTCTTCGTCAAGGTTGTACAAATATCGAAATTTTTGTGACTTCTTGAGTAGTTTTCTCAGGTTGGTTCTCGGGCAAAGGATGCAATTCCGATGAGTGACTTTAGTGCCTTCCGAAGGACGCAAAAACGAATACACACCTATATTGTACCAAAGTTTAAACGCACGTCGTTTATAAAATCCCTGCCTAAAAAGATCAATAAGGATTCCCTTTCAAGGAAATGCCTGGTTTTGCTTAGCAGACTTTCTGAGCAAGGCCAGGATCGCTCCAGGGTGAAATTAGTTTCGGTTGAAGGAAGGATACTCGAAGCAGCCCTCGCCTCGAGTTCAATATCCTCAACTCCAAGCTCTGGTCGTGGTTGCTGCTGCTTATTCTGTCAGGATCGAATCTGGACTTCAAACGAGTAGGTGCACTTTCTCAGTCAAAGGGGTCCACACGTTCCTATCGATTTGACTTCTCAGAGGGCCTTCAGACCATTAATAATTAGCTGTTCTCTACCTGAATACTTTTCTAACATTATGATGTTCTAGACTTGGAGGTACATGTGAAAATTGACACAGAAGTAGAGTGACGGAAATGAATGACGCTGACGTCGTCTTATCGTTCGAGGTTCAGCAGGCAGCACTACGCGTGAGCTTGTAGTGGTTAGTGGTAGGAGGTGTTTTTAAAGTAGTGACTAGAATCTTTATATCTCTCTTCTTCTCTTTCTTTTCCAGACTCAGTTTTGAAGTCGGTAGGTAAATGTACAGTAAGGTAGTCCAAAACATTTTTTTCCGAATTTTTATGCAAAACGCCCGGAAATTCGTTTGAATCCACACAAAAATTAGAGAATTTTTGTTTTTTTTTTGAAAAAAATCATATTTAGAGGTAGCGCAAGCCCCGTGAAGTTTAACACATATTTCCCATAAGAAAAAAAGACGTTTTTGTAAAATTTATTCAGGATTCTCAACATCAGGTAAATCGAATTCGAAATTCACCATTTCTCTTCACAGTTAGTCCCAGATTGCGAATAAAATAGTACTTTTCAAATATCACCCCCATAAGTTTGTTTCATAGGGTCCCAAAAAAGCACCATAAGTGAAAAAATTGGTTTTTCGAATTTTGGCGCTAATTATGATTTTTTGCGGTTTTTTTAATGCAGATTGTTTCAAATACATGAAATACTACTTTACACTGATAATTATATGTTCATTTAAATTGTTCAAACAATTTATTATTGTTTTTAGCAACTTTCTCTTAGAAAAGAGTTAGAAAGTCAAGGTTTTTTCTGAATTTCTCAACTTATTTTCAACGTTTCAGTTAGAACGAGGTAATAATCAATTAAAGCTTACAAAAATAATTGTTTGAACAATTTGTTATTAATTATAAAAATATTTTCTCAGAATAATGCTACAAAGTTGCGGTTTTCCCTAAAATTTTCAACTTTTTGTCCATTTTTCACTTGAAGTAAGTGATTATTTAATTTAATTTAGCAAAAAGAATTGCTCAAACAAATTATAAATGTTCAAAGCTATCTTCTTCTACATTAATACTACATAGTTGCGGTTTTTCCTGAAATTTTTAACTTTCAATCACTTTTCAATTAGATTAAAGTAATAATCAATTCATGTTGAAAAAATAATTGCTTAAGAAATTCATTATCATTGCTAATAATATTTTCTTTGCCTAATAATAGGAAGTTTTTGTTTTTTCTGAAATGAATAACTTTGCACTGATTAGAATTTGAATAAAATTCAATGAGATTGAACTGATTCATTCGTTGGTTTAATTAGATTGTTTTTACTTAGAATAAAATGTATTTTTTTAAAGTATCAACCATTATATTTTTGATTGAAAATTTTTATTTTTAGGTCGAAAATTCAACTCTTTGGTTGAAAGTTGAACTACTTTCTTGACAATTCAGTTGTTGCGTTGAAGATCCATAATTTTAGTAGAAAATTCAAATTTCACTGAATGAATTCAGCTTTTTTTGTGTTAATTAATTTTTCTTAAACATTGGGAAAAGAACCAAAATAATTTACTTGAAACAATACGATACTATTTAAAATATGATTCTGTCTAATGTTTATTTATTATTTTCTCAGAACTAAAAAGGTGAAGCAAAATAAACATCTCAGAAAAAACCGCAACTTTTTAGCACTCATCTAAGAGGAGAAAGCCATAAACAATAATAATCTGTTTGAACAATTATTTTTGTTAAATTAAATTAAATATTAACAAAGTTCAAGTGAAAAGTGGCCAAAAAGTTGGAAATTTGAGAAAAAACCGCAACTTTGTAGCATTATTCTAAGAGAATATTGTTATAATTATTAACGAATTGTTTGAACAATTATTCTTGTTAACTTCAATTAATTATTACCTCGTTTTAACTGAAATTCAGAAAAACTCTTGCCTTTCTAACCCCTTTTCTAAGAGAGAGTTGCTTAAAACAATAATATATTGTTTAAACAATTTAAATAAATATCCAATTATTGGTATAAAGTAGTATTTCATGTATTTGAAACAATATGCGTTAAAAAAACTGCAAAGAAAGAAATCGGCTTATGCATATATTTCAGTAGGAAATGTACAAAGAAAAAATTCATTAAAAAAAAATTAAATAATTCAGATCAAACCGTTTCTTCCGCATTTAGAACATCCAACTTGTATTTCCTATCTTAACTGAAGTTTGAATTTTTTATGACAGTACACAGTCGAGTCTGCTCCGCCGAAAAATCTCGATTTCTTCGATTATCTAGTATATCTATCTAGTTAATCTAGTTAATCTTTTTTGCATGACGTTATTAATTATTGACTGGTTGAGTCCAATAACGGTGTTCTTGAATTTTTCCTTTTTATTCAATTTTAATTCACAATAGTTATTTTGCAAAATAGGTAAGAATGCTTCTTATATAAGCTCAAAAAGTCTGAGATGAAAGTTTCTTTTAAGTCTAACCGGTCCTATTTCTTTCCTAGCTTATCAATTTTATCGTTTGCTTACTGACGTTGAAATGCAGCCCTGCTTCCTCAAGCGCACTTGCTTCGGCTAGCGACTAGGAAGACTATAAAATAATAATTTAGAACGAGAAGAAGAAGTCTAAAGAACTAGAAGATATAAGTGGATGGGGATCACTAAACTTGAGACTAGGGATGTGCAATGTGCATAGCTGGTTCAAGGACGTTGGGAGTTCAACACTCCTCCCCGAAGGCATGTTTTTAACAGCAATGGGTGCGTTTGTGCAATCTCCTCCTATGATAATCATAGAGGGTAATTAATTTAATTTCAAGATAATTCTGTTCATTGAGTCAGAGAAGATTTGATCAACTTTATTAAGATCGAGTAAGGAATAAAGAAGTTCAAATTGCTCTCTTATATGGTGTCTATTGTTTTCAATAAGGATTGAAAGCCATATCCAATATAAGCCGTCTAATTACCTTGAAGCTATTAATAATTATTGTAGATATTGTCTGCTTGCTCTTCCATTAATTATTATCGCTGAATTCCCTCTGTCTACTTTCTATGTGTCAATAATAAGGTTATAATCACTGTTTAAATATCATTTGATTAGATTAATTGTTAGAAGATTTAATTCAGAAGTAAGTGAAGGACGTAGGTGTATATTAGGGTGGTCCAAAATCATACCTGTAAGTAAGTTCCGGCCTCATCGGGTTATATTAAGACGAACCGCAAAGGGACAAGAAATTCCTACGATACCACGGGAAAATTTTTATTTTCGAAAAAAATATACCCAGGTTTCTGGGTCTAAATTGAGCCTACGGAAGATATTTATAATTTGCTCAACGGTGTCCAACAAACAATTTGCGCTGCATCAATTTGAATTTGTATGTCCCTCACCGACCTTATGGAGCTCCAAAAAGTCCTCAGAAAACTGAAAGTGACCATTTTGCAGAAAATTGACAAATCAATGCTCTGATTTCGCTTTCTTGTCATAAATTATTTTTAATTTCATGTACGAAATGTTTTTAAGAAAGATTTTACTAATTTGCAAGTCTTCAAACAATTCACATGTTTTTCAATGATTTTGTTCTCCATCAACTCACAGGAAGATGCCTTTTTTCCGTTTATTTAGATAATTAATCATTGTTAGAAAGACTGATCTTTGGTTCAACCATACACTACTTGTTTAAACAATTATTTATTATTTGTTCATTACTGTTTCCTAAAAAGGGTACAAAACTATGTTCTTGCTAATTTGATCAACCTTGTCGTTCATTATTAAATATCATTCTACATCATTCAGATGTTGTACTATCCCATTTTGCAATGAATTCGTATTTGTTTGAATATCATGTGTTTGTTATTATAATGGATCATAGTTTAAACGAAAAGCATTGCTCTCAACAGTAAATAATTGCTGCTTTCATTATAGGAAGAGATAAATTTGAAACCTATATTCAGAACAAAATTATTTTAAGAAAAAAAAATCATTCAAACAGAAACAAATTTATTTCAAAATAGGGTATACTGTTCGAAATTTCTATAGCGATTTTACTATGAATGAAAAGGAAATATGCACATATGCATAGCAAGTTTACTAAACAGATTTAGTACTTTGAATTATGGAAAAATTGTAGTTTCTCATGATGTTGCTTTATATTGGAAACTTCATTAAAATTAAAAATTCGATTGCAGTAATTTTGCTAAAACTTATCAGTTAGGGTTAAAGTATGACATGTAGGTGAAACTTTTCCTGAAAAAGCAAGTTCAAGGTAAAAATTCCATATACAAAAAAATAATTTCAGGGCTTATCCTGTATTTCCTCCATTAACTCGACTATCGCGTAACTAATACTATGAATTCAGTTGAAAATATCAAAACAGAAAATTATATATAATATTCTAATCATGAAAATAACTTGATTTGTGAATTATATCATTCTTAAATTAAAGTCTAAAAATTATTATTGTGGATTTGACTACACATGTGTTTTAATTCGAAATTACTATTTTACGAATGGCAATTTACTATACAAAAGTATTGTAAAAGTGTGGTAAAATCACATACATTTTTAACAGTATGGTATTATTTCAATGACGTGGAGATATAATAGAAGGTGACTGAGTAAACTATGTAGAAAAATAGAATTTTCTACCTCCTTATAAGAAGAAGGTACAAGCAAATAATAATGATAATAGTCATTCAAAAAATTGTCGAACGCTTGAACAATAAGATCAGCCTACCTGTCAATGACAATTTAATCGCGCGCTGCGCGTAGGACTCACTCGTTTGATCGCTTAGGGTGCGTGTCTGTCGAATCTCGCGCTTCGCGTTCGATTTTTGTACTCCCTTACATTTGTATACAGATCTTTCAAAATTAAAAAAAGCTAAACGTCGAATAGTGCAATTTGATGATTGTGAATTCTCCTTTGTTGAAGCTACTTCGGTTCCAAACAATGCATTCTCATCGCGTGTCTTGTGCTTCGCACTAAATTAAAATTTGCATAAAACGCGAACTTTTCCATTTTTTTTTAACTCTGATATTTTAGGTTGTACTACATTTATTCAAATACCTTAACGAGGGACCGCTTGTTCAGATAATGCAAAACAAAATTTGAATTTCATTTCTCATGGTCACTTCAATATTTGTTTATAATTTAAAAATTTTTATACCATTTTTGCTCATAAAACAAATTTGTTAATCTTCTCTTGGTAAATAATTTTTGTATTTTTTTTTAATGTTGCATAGTTCGGACGTCAAATGGAATTTTCTATTTTGAAGTGCTTCCATCTATGGTAAAACCATAACTGTTGGTCAAAAAAGGCTGGTTAATGAACTTGACCATATTTTTGATCCCTTGGAACGCGTTCTACAGTGAAACCTGTTTTTTCAGATTTAGGGTGTTTTGAAAGGGGAGATTTTATTTAATCGGCGAAAGTTGATTTTCATATAAAAATAATACCTTCTCATTATATGATGAAAATGTAATAATTGATGGCAGAAATGTGAGGAAACAAGAGCTGAGCTGAGCTGAGTTGTAACCCTGAGAACCTTAATCGACACTTTTCCAGACGAAAATTCTCACATTTTCATATGACAGGATTTTCCAGGCGATTCGGGCACGTTTGAATGTCAACCGATTTGGCTTAAACTTGGAGAGAATTTTTTTTCGGGAACCTCACAGAATGGGAGAAGGGTCTTGTTCAGACCACAATATCTACCTACCTGTTTCTGAATTATTAGTATTCTCAAATTAATTTGGAATTCACAGCAATTTTTCGGTTTTAGGGCTCAAGACACTAAAGAAAACTTGCAGAGTGAATTAAAATTGATTAGGTTATAAAACAAAACCTGAAATTTGAAAATTGACAAAAATTTGTATTTTTTTATTCAATTCATTCAAATAAATAAAAAATATTGTTGCCCCACGAAGTATCCTGATTATAAAACTTTCGAGTTTCACACAAAATCACTCCAAATATGGAAATATAATCCGATTTCCTACATATATGTTCAACCCTTTCAAATGAACTCTAAGTTTCAGTCAGTGAGAAGCGCATATCACTTTACAGTAAAATCAGTAAGAAGTTTTACGGATTAATCAGTAAAAACTCAACAAACGATCAGAACACTTTTCTGAATAATCATTCAAGTGATATTGCTCACATTTATTTGTACATTTCTCATAAGAAATTTTCAGTCATTTCTGACTAAAATATCAGCAGTTCCGCCACCCAGCACTACCTTCTAGGCTGCTGTTTCGATCAGTTATTTTCATTTGATTGATTGAATTAGTATTTAGATTCACACATTCTTATTAATCATATCATCATACATCATCATAATCATCATACATTTTACTTCAACCAAGTGAGTAAAATAAAATATTTTCTCTCCTTTTAATTACAGCTTGGCTTGAGGCCTAGAAGTAAGCAAGAAACAGAAGTGAAGTTCCTATCTTACCACATCCATACCTGAATTTATGAATATCTGATTTCCATGAGCGATTGTCTAATTTCCAAATCACATACAAACTGAATGTTCTCAACAGGTCAGAACTCTCAGCATCAAAACAAGAAAGACTATAAAATTTATGGTAAATGCCTGCTCAAGTTGCAGCTGAAAAGTTGTAGGACATGAGTGGAAAGTGAACTTTCTATAAGGTTGTTAAATTCGTTGGTTTCAAATGGCGCGGAATGTAAACTGTGAGATTTGCTGATGAATTCCTTCACGTTTTTATACACTTGTACGCACATATCGTCTAACTCGTTTAGTCTTTTTTGTGTTTTGAGGCCAGCAAATGTTGAGAAGGTTAAGGGGATTGCAAAGTGGACTCTCTAAATAAATTTATTGACCAGAAGCACTCTTCAGAATAAGAAAATATCCTTAGTTTTATCAGATCCCAGCTTTATATATTTGAGTGGTTTTCAATTGTGCAAGACGAGAAGAATGTGTCCAGATTACTTTTAAAGAATATTCCAAAATTTCACGAGAAATGTGGTTGAAGTATTCCTTTTCGTTGAAAATACAATTTTATAATACATAGAATATAGAATAATATAGAAGAATCTTTAGTCGACAAAGCTACATGACTATACCAGGATGAGTACCTTATCTTTAATCTTTAAAAACGTGCCTTGAAATCAAATTTTGAAAATGATTTGTTTACCTCAACATGCTTAAATATCACTTATAATTTTATGTTCAATAAACAGCTTTTGTTGAAGTGATTATTACGTTCTCATTCGTACATATACATATACATATAGGTGTATGTATGTATATAAGTCTGTCTTTTCAAAATTCTTGATATATTGGCTAATTACTATGATCACCATATACCTTATATTTGAATTGAATATTGTAACATCCTGATGTGATCAAATAAGAATGAGATAATTTCCCGTTTTATTTGAATCTGAGAGAGATAATGAAAATATAGCTTGACAATTTTTTTCATATCACAAAAAAAGCAAGAAGGAATTGAAAAGCGAGAAATATTGTAGTTCTTGCGCCATTAATATTGTTATAAATTCAATGTCATTGACAATAAAACTGTTACTAGTGATGGTCCTTTTGAACTAATGATTAATCGGAAAATACAAGTTGCTTAAACTTTCTTATTAGTTAACATCCTCATCATCATTATCGTCATCAATATAATCATCAACATTATCACATCATCATATGAGCCACAATATGGCTGATGAATTCTCTTTCGTAAGAAGTAATATACTCGCAACAATAGTCCGACGTGGGCGAACTATCGAAAGTAAAAATACTCAGGGCCATACATCATTGTCCCTGATGACCCCGCCTATCGCTATAAATTGCTATTACTGTACTAATTAAGTGTTGCAAAAATATTTTTGAAAAATTTCCTTTTTGAAAGTACTTCTCAATTATTAATAAGGAAGTGGACAATCATCAATCGAAGATTTCCTCTTTGACCTAAGTATATCGGAAATCCTTCAACAGGAATGCTACGAGTTCAATAATTTCTATTTCAAAATTCCAGGCTTGTTGACAATTTTTTTTCAGATTTATCCAAATGAAAATCATAAGTGTGGCAGTGATCAATAGTTGTCTTTCCAGAGCATAAAAATGTATCGCAAATAAGACATTCCCATACTTCAAATGTATCGAGACAGTAAATAAATTATAGCTGGAGTATGGTATATTAGGGTGGTCCAACAAATTTTTCTTCGAATTTAGTCCCGGAAATTTGTTCCAATCCACAAGAAAATAAACGCATTATTTTTGTTTTGAAAAAAAAATATATTTAGAGGTGGCGCAAACCCCGTGAAGTTTAACACGCATTTCCCATAAGAAAAAAAGATGTTTTGAAAATTTTATATTCAGAATTCTTAATATTATGTCAATCGAGTTCGAAATTCACCATTCACCATGTTTTCAACGTTTCAGTTGCAGCGAGTTACTTATCAATGAAAGTTAATCAAAATAACTGTTTACACAATTTGTTTAAATTTTCTGGGAATAATGCTACAAAGTTGCGGTTTTTCTGAAATTTTCATTTCTTTGTCCACATTTCACCTAAGGTAAGCAATTATTTATTTTGATGTAGAAAAATAATTGATTAAACAATTTGCAAAGGTTTATAGCTATCTTCTCCTAGATTAATACTACATAGTTGCGGTTTTTCCTGAAATTTTAAACTTTTTAACACTTTTAAAGTAGAACAAAGTAATAATTAATTCGTTTTAAAAAAATACTTGTTTTAACAATTTATCATCATTGCCAATAACATTTTCTTTGCTTAATGATAGAAACTTGCGGCTTTTTCTGAAATTTTTTAAGTTTTGCCCACTTTTCATTTAAGGTGAGATAATATTTCATTTATTTTAACAAAAATAATTTTTCAATCAAATTATTTCTGTTTATGGCTTTCTTCGCTCAGATTAGTGCTAAAAAGTTGCGGTTTTTTCTAAACTCTAAAGCTTTTTGTGTACTTTTCACTTAGTAAGGTAATAATTATTGTGAGTTTAAAATCATGCTTATTTGAACAATTTGTCATTGTTTTTAACCATTTTTCCTCAGATAAGTGCTAGAAAGTTGTGGTTTCTTCTGATATGTTCAACTTTTCACTGAATGGAATTTGAATGAAATTCAATTAGATTGAATTAGATCGAATTGATTTAATTGTAGGTTGGATTATATTATTTTTTATTTAAAATATATATATTTTTTTTTTTTTGAAATATCAACTATTATATTTTCGATTAAAAATTATATTTTCAGGTCGAAAATTCAACTCTTTGGTTGAAAGTTTAACTTCCTTCTTGAAAACTCCAATGTCAATTTATTATTTGTTCACAATAAAAAAGTAAAGGAAATTAAACATTTCAGAAAAAAACCGCAACTTTTTGCCACTAATCTAAGAGAAGATAGCCATAAACAATAATAATTTGTTTAAACAATTATTTATGTTAGATTAAATTAAATATTAACTCACTTTAAGTAAAAAGTGGACAAAAAGTTCAAAATTTGGAAAAAACGGCAAGTTTCAATCATTAAGCAAAGGAAATAATATTAGCAATGATGATAAATTGCTTGGACAATTATTCTTTTAGCATGAATTAATTACTGCTCTAATCTAATTGAAAAGTGATCAAAAGTTAAGAATTTCAGGAAAAAACCAAAACTATGTAGTAGTAATCTAGAAGAAGATAGCTATAAACATTTTCAATTTGTTTGAACAATTATTTTAGCTAAATTAAATTATAAAATTACCTACTTTAAGTGAAAAAAGAACAAAAAATTGAAAATTTCAAAAAAACCGCAACTTTGCAGCATTATTCTGAGAGAATATTGTTATATTTGATAACAAATTGTTTAAACAATTATTTCCGTTAACTTCAATTGATTATTACCTCGCTTCAACTGAAACGTTGAAAATAAGTTGAAAAATTCAGAAAAAAACCTTGACTTTCTAACCCTTTTCTAAGAGAAAGTTGCTAAAAACAATAAAAAATTGTTTCAAAAGTTTGGATACACATCTAATTATCAGTATTAAGTAGTATTTTATGTATTTGAAACAATCTGCATTAAAAAAAAACCGCAAAAAATTATAATTAGCGCCTAAAACTCGAAAAACCCATTTTTTCACTTATGGGGTTTTTTTGGGCTTAAGTATACCTGAAGTTTAGGCTATACTTCATTTGTACCTAAGTGTATAGCTGAAGTATACACTATACTTTATTTATATTAAGGTATTGTTGAAGCATAGCACAAAGAATAGCACTCATTTGTTTTTAAAGGTAACATATGATATCCTATGACAGGTATGGTGATTCTGATACCGTATATATCGGTTAGAGATCCATATTTTTTTATTCCTAGGCATAGTACTATCAGCATAAAAATATTTATTCAGCCTCTTAGTTAGAGGAACTGTTTGATGTTAAGTATTGCATAATATAATGGCAAAAAACTTATGTTAGAATTCACATTTTACTCATTTCAGAAGTTGCAAACATTATATTTATTTTTATAGTGTGAAAACCATCATTCTATTGGGAATTTAAACTTGCAATGCGAGACCTGAAGGCCATCGAGCGAACTAACCAACATGGCTTCCTATGGGGCACACGTAGCATTGCTTACATGCGTGTTACACTCAAATAACGCGATATTTATTAATTTTGTGTCAGTTTGATCAGTAACGAGTACATAAAACGTTTATTAAGTGCATATATCAGGGTATATTTTAAGCCAAATTTGGTACTACCCGTCCGCATAGTATACACGAATCCTAAAAAAAAAAAAAA
>WSXT02004607.1:0-13467 GCA_011762715.2 Neuroterus valhalla | reverse complement strand
TATTCCATCAAAACTGGTACGAACAATATTGGTAATCTATCAATTGTCGTGGAACCGATATTGGTATTCCAAAAAAAAATTGGTACGCTCAATAGTGGTATTCAATCAGAATTGGTACGAACAATATTGATATCCCGTCAAATTATGTATAACTAATATTGGTATTCCATCAAAATTGGTACGATCAATAGTGGTATTCCATCAACTTTTGTGCAACCGGAATTTGTATTCCATCAAAACTGGTACGAACAATATTGGTAATCTATCAATTGTCGTGGAACCGATATTGGTATTCCAAAAAAATTGTTACGATCAATGTTGGTATTGTATCAAAACTGGTACGAACAATATTGATATCCCGTCAATTTATGTATAACTAATATTGGTATTCCATCAAAATTGGTACGATCAATAATGGTATTCCATCAACTTTTGTGCAACCAGAATTAGTATTCCATTAAAATTAGTACGAACGATATTGGTATTCTAGCAATTGTCGTGAAACGGATATTGTTATTCCTACAAAATTGATACGCTCAATAGTGGTATTCCATCAAAATTGGTACGAACAATATTGATGTTCCTTCAATGCCTGTATAACTAATATTGGTATTGCATCAAAATTGGTACGATATCAATAGTGATATTTCATCAACTTTTTTGCAACCGGAATTTGTATTCTATCAAAATTGGTACGAATAATATTGGTAATCCATCAATTGTCGTGAAACCGATATTGGTATTCCAATAAAATTGTTACGGTCAATGTTGGTATTGTATCAAAACTGGTACGAAGAAAATTGATATTCCGTCAATGTATGTATAACTAATATTGGTATTCCATCAAAATTAGTACGATCAATAGTGGTGTTCTATAAACTTTTGTGCAACCAGAATTGGTATTTCATCAAAATTGGTACGAACAATATTGGTATTCTATTAATTGTCGTGAAAACGATATTGGTATTCAAGCAAAATTGGTACGCTCAATAGTAGTATTCCAGCAAAATTGGTACGGACAATATTGGTAATCTATCAATTGTCAAGAAACCGATATTGGTATTCCAATAAAATTGTTATGATCAATGTTGGTATCTTATAAAAACTGGTACAAACAATATTAATATCCCGTCAATTTATGTATAACTAATACTGGTATTCCATCAAAATTGGTACGATCAACAGTGTTATTCCATCAACTTTTGTGCAACCAGAATTAGTATTCCATCAAAATTAGTACGAACGATAT
Organism: Neuroterus valhalla; assembly: GCA_011762715.2. Taxonomy (NCBI): domain Eukaryota; kingdom Metazoa; phylum Arthropoda; class Insecta; order Hymenoptera; family Cynipidae; genus Neuroterus; species Neuroterus valhalla. Next base: position 12,218 of record WSXT02004607.1, on the reverse strand, counting down.
GGGTATTCTATCAATTGTCGTGAAACGGATATTGTTATTCCTATAACTAATATTGGTATTGTATCAAAATTGGTACGCTCAATAGTGGTATTCCATCCACTTTTGTGCAACCAGAATTCGTCTTCCATCAAAATTGGTACGAACAATATTGGTATTTTATCAATTGTCGTGAAACCGATATTGGTATTCCAACAAAATTGGTCCGATCAATAGTCAACAACGTTTTTGCAACCAGAATTGGTATTGTTATTCCATCAAAATTGGTACCAAAAATAGTGCTACTTATATATTGTCGTAAAACCGATATTGGTATTCCAACAAAATTGGTACGATCAATAGTGGTATTCCATCAATTTTTGTGCAACAAAAATTGTTATTCCGTCAATTTATATATAACTAATATTGGTATTCCATCAAAATTGGTACGATCAATAGTGGTATTCCATGAACCAAAATTGGTGTTCCATCGAAATTGGTACGAATAATATTGGTAATCTATCAATTGTCGTGAAACCGATATTGGTATTACAATGAAATTGTTACGATCAATGTTGGTATTGTATCAAAACTGGTACGAAGAAAATTGATATTTCGTCAATGTATGTATAACTAATATTGGTATTCCATCAAAATTAGTACGATCAATAGTGGTATTCTATAAACTTTTGTGCAACCAAAATTGGTCTTTCATCAAAATTGGTACGAACAATATTGGTATTCTATCAATTGTCGTGAAAACGATATTGGTATTCAAGCAAAATTGGTACGCTCAATAGTGGTATTCCATCCACATCTGCGCAACCAGAATTCGTCTTCCATCAACATTGGTACGAACAATATTGGTATTTTATCAATTGTCGTGAAACCGATATTGGTATTCCAACAAAATGGGTCCAATCAATAGTCAACAACGTTTTTGCAACCAGAATTGGTATTGGTATTCCAACAAAATTGGTACGATCAATAGTGGTATTCCATCAATTTTTGTGCATCGAAAATTGTTATTCCGTCAATTTATATATAACTAATATTGGTATTCCATCAAAATTGGTACGATCAATAGTGGTATTCCATGAACCAAAATTGGTGTTCCATCGAAATTGGTATGAACAATGTTGGTATTTTATCAATTGTCGTGAAAACCGATATTGGTATTCCAACAAAATTGGTACGATCAGTAGTGGTATTCCATCAATTTTTGTGCAACCAAAATTGTTATTTCGTCAATTTATGTATAACTTATATTGGTATTCCATCAAAATTGGTACGATCAATAATGGTATTCCATCGACCAAAATTGGTATTCCATCGAAATGGGTATGAACAATGTTTGCATTATTTCAATTGTCGTGAAACCGATATTGGTATTCCAACAAAATTGATACGATAAATAGTAGTATTTCATCAATTTTTGTGAAAAAAAATTAGTATTTCATTAAAATTAGCACGATCAATATTGGTATTCTGTCAGCGTTTGTAGAACTAAAACTGGTATTCTTTTGAAATTGGTGCGACCAATATTTTTGTCCTTTCGAAATTGATACGACTAATATTATTATATAGTGTTCTTTGCTTTCTATCGCAATTAACTTCTTGTTCTTATCAAGTTTTACACTCCCTCAATCAACGCACTACCAAATAATAATTGCTTCTCTTTTCTATATAGATAGGAATAATTTAGGAACATGGTGTCGGAAATCTAAAGATAGGAATTTAGTTTCAATTATTTCACTCCTCTGTTCCTTTTATTCATAAAGTCGCAAGCGCAGGGGGGGACTTTCGTGAATGGTACATGTGGTGGACATACGGCAAGTGGCGTACGAAAAACGGATATCCGGTGTTCCGCTACTCCCCTGGCCCTTTTTATTGTTCCTACAGTATCCCGATATTTTCTCAGGAGCGGATTTGAAATGGGCTATCACAATCTAAAAAAAAACCGGAAAAATTTAACTCGGATCATTCCTTTATTTATACCAATATCTATAAGTAAATAAAATAAAAATTGCTGCTTTAAATTTTTTTATTGTTCGTCCTAGTTTATTCCAAGTGTGTCTAATATTCATTTTCACTAGGGTTTTGCTGGTCCCATAAATAAGTCCATTACTAAATGGGGAATACATATCAATTTCAAGTAAATAGCAGGCCTTTAATTTATAGATTCAAGGCTTGGCTATCATTTTCTTCAATATCGATGGAAGAATATTATTATTTTTTTTTATGCATAAATAATTTGCGGATAGCGTCAACATTTATAATGCTATAAATGCAATTAAATATAAGGCTACCCGCTGATCCTAGAAACGGGAAAACTTACTTCCTACACAAACTTCTCCTACACAAAGTGTACAGGCTATTCTTTTCCTACACAAAACTTTTCCTACATAAAACTTTTCTTACACAAAACTTTTCTGACGCAGAACTTTTATTACACAAAATATTTCCTAAGCAAACTTTTCCCACACAGGAATAAAGTGTAGGAAATATTTTGTGTAGGAAAAGTTTTGTGCAGGAAAAGTTTGTATAGGAAGAATTTTGTTTATGAAAAGTATGCGTAGAATTGCTGGTAAACTTTGTGTAGGAACTTTTTTGTGTAGAAAAGTTTGCGTAGGAAAACTTTTGTGTGGGAAAAGTTATGCCCAGGAAATGTTCGTGTAGGAAAAGAATGGCCGGTTCACTTTGTGCAGGAACTTTTTTGTGCAGGAAATGTTTTGTGTGGGAAAAGTGTGTGTAGGAAAAATTTTGTAGAGGAAAAGTTTTGTGTAGGCAATATTTTGTGTGGGAAAAGTTTGTGCAGGGGAAGTTTCTGTAGGAGAAGTTTGTGTAGGAAGAATTTTATAGAGAAAAAGTTTTGTGCCGGAAAATTTTGAGCAGGAAAAGTGAATGCAGGAAAAATTTGCCACAGGAAAAGTTTGTGTATGAAAAGAATGGTTGGTTTACTTTGTGCAGGAACTTTTTTGTACAGGAAATGTTTTGTGTGGGAAAATTTTGTGCAGGAAAAGTTTCTGTAGGAAAAATTTTGTAGAGGACTAGTTTTGTGTAGGAAAAGTTTGTGCAGAAAAAAATTTGTTCGGGAAAAATTTTGCACAGGAAAAGTTTGTGTAGCAAAAAATTTGTAGAGGAAAAGTTTTGTGTAGGAAGAGTTTTGTGCAAGAAAAGTTTGTGTAAGAAAAGTTTTGCTCAGGAAAAATTAGTGCACGAAAAATTTTGTGTAGGAAAAGAATGGCTGATTCACTTTGTTTGTGCAGGAACTTTTTTGTGCAGAAAAAGTTTTGTGTGGGAAAAGTTTGTGCAGGGGAAGTTTCTGTAGGAGAAGTTTGTGTAGGAAGAATTTTGCGGAGAAAAAGTTTTGTGCAGGAAAAGTTTGTGTAGGAAAAGAATGGCCGGTTTGCTTTGTGCAGGAACTTTTTTGTGCAGGAAATGTTTTGTGTGGGAAAATTTTGTGCAGGAAAATTTTCTGTAGAAAAAATTTTGTAGAGGACAAGTTTTGTGTAGGAAAAGTTTGTGCAGAGAAAATTTGTTTAGGAAAAATTTTGCACAGGAAAAGTTTGTGTAGGAAAACTTTTGTAGAGGAAAAGTTTTGTGTAGGAAGAGTTTTGTGCAAGGAAAGTTTGTGTAAGAAAAGTTTTGCACAGGAAAAATTAGTGCACGAAAAATTTTGTGTAGGCAAAGAATGGCTGATTCACTTTGTTTGTGCAGGGACTTTTTTGGGCAGAAAAAGTTTTGTGTAGGGAATATTTTGTGTAGCAAAAGTTTGTCTAGGAAAAGTTTGTTTTGGAAAAATTTGTGTCGAAAAAATTCTGTAATGGAAAAGTTTTGTGTAGGAAAAATTTTGTACAAGAAAAGTTTGTGTTGGAAAAATTCTGTGTAGGAAAAGTTTTGCATAGGAAAAGTTTGTGGAGGAAAAATTTTGTGAAGGAAAAGTTTTGTGTATGAATGGTCGGAACCTCCAGAAAACCGGAAAATGAACGGAAATAACCGGAATTTGAAAGTGAATCACTTTGTGACTTACAATCCCAAAATTATAAAATTGACGAAATATGAAAATTCAGAATTGAGGAATTCCCAAATTACAACATTCCTGTCAGTTAACAATTTCACCGTATTTTCAAATTCCCCAAATAGAAAGTTGAAGAATGATAAAATAGGATCGATTAGAAAATCGCGAAAAAAAATTTCCAAAGAAGAAAAGATTCGGAACAGAAAATTGGAGATAATAAAATTCCTAGCATTTTGAAATTTTTCCAGATTAGTAAATACCCAAACTTGAAAAATGGAAAAAAAATATTTCAGAATAATATTTATTCAATATTAATATAATAACTGAATATTCTGTTCAATAATTTTTTCCTCCAGAAATCCTCAACTTATATTTTCTCCCTAATTGTTGTGTGAATTAACAATAATAATGAAATACTTTTCGATGAAATTTTTCGTTTTAAAAAGGTGCACAGTATTTGCAACAAAAAAAAAAAAAGATTTTTCTTGTAATCGCTGAATATTTTTCTAACAATTAAGAATATTCCTCAATTTTTTTGTTTTAAGAATAATAATTTATAAAAAACTGTGTAGATTCTTCAGCAAATTTTTAATTGAAAAATATATTTTTTTATCACTTGTATTGTCAGTTTGCACCATAATGAGAGAAAAAAGGAATTAAAAATTGTTATCAAAATTGTAATCGATTTGAAAATAAAATACTTGTATTATTGACGAATAAATATCTCTGGTAAAAAAAAATTGTTTTTTAGTCATGAATATTCTAAATTTTCACAATTTCGGATTTCGTATATTTCGACAAAATTGTCCGTCGGGAATTATATTGTTCGGGAATTTTCCAATCCAAAATTTTTTCGAAGGCAGGAATTTCACCATTTTCGAAAAATTTACAAAATAAGAAAATTCCCGCCAATTTTATAATATTTCCAAAGTGTAAAATTGATAAATAATAAAATTCCCAACATGAGGAAATTTCTGAATTGGAACGAAAAAAAATTCCCAATCAAGAAAGATTTTTTAGTCATGAAGAAAGGGAAAGTTAACTGACTTCTTGAATTTTTAAACCTGAAAACAATCATTTTTAACCAAATAATAAAATTTTTAAACAAAAAAGCTAAAACGAAAATATTAGGATTTCCATAATATTTTTGCTTTCATGAAAATTTTTTTTGAAGTTTAATTTTTTTACAGTGTTATTTTTTTCAAACCGGATTCAAAAATATTTCAAATTTTTGAGAGGTTTAAACTATAAGAAAAAAAATTGTATGGCCAAGGAAAAGAACAAAAAAAGTTCAATTCTCCAAAAACTACTCCTGTTACTTCTGTTAGATTTTTATCATTAGAGATTGTTCAGAAATTGTTCAGATTCTTAAAGAAAATAGTGTCTCGTCCCGAAATTTCAGTACGATTAGTCAATCCCTTCTCTCATCCTCGCCAGTTTTTTGGAACATTCTCTACACTTTTCCGAGATGGAATTATTATTATTTAAACAATCGGTCGTAAAAGTTACGTCTTTTGGCTTGTTATATATCATGTTTGGGAAACAATGGGTCTCTTATTGTGCAATATCTCTCAATGAAATATTGCAAAATCGAGGAAAGTCCTGATTCCAGGAGTCAGTTATTCAGTATTCAAGAGAAGGCTTCATCGATCTGTAAATGAGCTCATTGTCCGGAAATATCTATTAATCAAGTAATAATGCAAATGAATGGCATTTCGACAGAGAGGAAGGATAATTTTGTCTGCTTCCCAATATTTTATGATATACAAGATCGATTGTATTCTAATTTCTCTTAATATGAGGGAAAAATGATATAGGACTTCCAATTTGTCATTGAGGACTTTTTGAGTTTACACGATTGCCTTTTGGAATAGCGACGGGTCCTGGTACTTCCCAACGTAATATTTATTGAACAAGTTTTTAGCAGGAATGAAAGGCGTAAAGGTATTCTTAGATAATATTATCATCACGAGTAAATCAGAAAAAGAGCATTTAGTGACGGATGATTCCAGGAAACACAGTCCGTCCTCTCTTTCATTTTATCCCGTTTTCTCTGCTTTTCTGCTTTGCTTCCTCTATATTTGACCACAGATTTGTTCAATGAAAAAATCAACAATTTCGTTGGAAATTTTTTTTTCATTTCTTCACTTCTAAATTTTTCTCTTTTTCTTCCTTCCTCCCTCTCTTTCTCCCTTCCTTTCTGTATTTCAGTCTTCTCTCTTTCTTTCTTACTCCCTTCCTTGCTTCCTTCCATCTTTACATCCTTTCTTTCTTACTTTCATCCTTCCTTCGTTTCTTCTTCCTTCTCTTTTTACTTACTTTCTCCATTCCTTCTTTTTTCTTTTTTTCCTTCCTTTCTTCCTTACTCCCTTTCCTCCTCCGTTCTTATCTCTCTGCCTTTCTTCCTTCCTTGCTCTCTTTCTTCCATCTTTCCTTCCTTTCTTAATTTCTCTCTCTTTTCCTTTCTTCCATCTTTTTATCCTTTCATTCTTGCTTTCTTCCTTCATTCCTGCCTCTTTTCATTGATTCCTTTTTTCCTCACTTCCTTTTTTCCTTCTTTTCCACTTCCCTTTCTTCCTTCCGTCCATTCTTCTTCCGTTCTCCCTTTCTTCCATCCTTCCTTTCATCCTTCCTCTCTTCTTTTTTTTACTTTCTTCCTTCCTGACTTGCTTCCTTCCTTCCATCTTTCCTTTCTTCTTTTCTTCCTTACTTCCTACCTTCCTTTATTTCTTCCTTTCTTCCTAATTGCTCTCTCCCTTCCTTTTTTCCTTCCTTTCATGCTTCCTTCCTTCCGTACAACATTCTTTCCTCACTTACTCTCTCAATTTCTCTCTCTTCCTCTATTCCTTTCTTACTTTCTCTCCTCCTATCCTCCTTTCTTCTTGCCTTCCTTCCTTACATGCTCCCTTTAATCTTTCTTTCCTTTCTTCCTTACTTCCTATCTTCCTTTCTTCGTTTCTTCCAACTTTCTTCTTGTATTCCATCTTTCCTTCCTCAAGTGCCTTTTTTTCCTGTCTTTCTACCTATCGTTCACCTTTCTTCCTTCCTTTATTTCTTTCTTCCTTCATTCCTTTCTTCTTCATTTCCTCTCTTATTTCTTGTTCTCCTTCCTTCCTCCCATCTTTTCTTCCTTATATCCTTTCTTTCTTTCATCCCTCCTTTCTTCCTTCCTTCCTTCATTCTTCCTTCCTTCTTTTTTCCATCCTTCCTTTCTTCTTTCCTTCTTTCCTTCTACCCATCTTTCCCTTCTCCCTTTCTTCTTATTTCTTTCTTTCTTAATTTGTTCTTCCTTCCTTTCATCCTTTCTTGCTTCCTCTCCTTCTTTCATACTTCCGTACATCCTTCTCTCCTTCCTTTCTCTTGATTTTTATCTCTTTCTCTCCTCCTGTCTTACCTTCTTTCTTCCTTTCTTTCTGTATTTCTCACTTGCTCTTATCCTTTTATCTTCCTTGTTTCATTTCCTCCTTACTTCCTATCTTTCTTTCTCCCTTAATTCCTTCTTCCTTACTTCCTTTCTTCCATCGTTTTCCATGTCTTCTACTTTTCCCTCTTTCCTTCCTTCTCCCTTTCTCCTTCTCTCCTTCTTTCCGAATTGCTTCTTTCTTCCTGCCTTTCATCCTATCGTTCTTCCTTCCTTTCTTCCTTCCTCTCTTCCTTAATTCCTTTCTTCCGAACTTCTTTCCTTTCTTCCTTCCTACTTTCCTCCTTCCTTCCTTCGTTCCTCTCTATTTCTTCCTTCCTTCCTGTGTTTCTGTTTCATTCTTTCCAACTTTTCTTCCTCCTTTTCTTCCTTACTTCTACCCTTGCTTCCTTTCTTCCTTCCTTCTGATTTCTTCCTTTCATCCTTTCGTGCTTCCTCCCTTTCTTCCATCCTTCCGTACATCTTTTTCTCCTTTCTTTCTCTCTTGATTTCTCTCTCTTTATGTCTAACTTTCTTTCCTCCTTCCTTTCTGTCTTCCTCACTTGCTCCTTTCCTTTTATCTTCCTTTTTTCCATTTCCTTCCTACTTCCTATCTTCTTCTCTTGCTCAATTCCGTGTTCCTTACTTCCCTTCTTCTATCTTTCTCCATGTCTTCCACCTTTCCTTCCTTTCTTTTTCTTTCTTTCTTTCCCAATTGTTTCTTTCCTCCTGCCTTTCTTCCTATTGTTCTTCCTTCCTTCCTTTCTTCCTTCCTCTCTTCCTTATTTCCTTCTTCCTTACTTCCTCTCTTCCATCTTTCTCCATGTCTTCCATCTTTCTCTCCTTTCTCCCTTACTTCTTTTCCCTTTCACTTCCTTTCTTCTTCTTTCTTTCTTTTTCAATCGCTTCTTTATTCCTTTCTTCCTTCCTCTCTTCCTTAATTCTTTTCTTCCTCACTTCCTTCCTTTCTTCCTCCTTCTTTACTTCCGTCTTTCCATCCTTCCTTCCTTCCCTCACTTATTACTCACTTTCTTCTTCTCTTCCTTCCTTACTTCTTTTCTCTCATCCTTCTTTTCATTCTTTCTTTCTTAATTCCTTTCTCCCTTAGTTCCCTCTTCCTTTCCTGCTTCCTTTCTTTCTCCCCTCCTTCCTCACTTCCTTTCTTTCTTCCTGTCTTCAATCTTTCCCTCCTTCCTTTCACCCATCCTTCTTCTCCTTTTTTTCTTCTCCCCTCCTTCTCTTTTTCATAAAAATCTTACGCTCCAACCGTGAAGTCTAACGCACAGAATTGAAAATATAATGGTTCCAAATGAAACTTTCAGTCTTTCTTGGACTCTTTGGTTGAAATTTTATTCATTTCATTCAAAGATTCAACTATTTCGTCTTGTCTGACATTAAAGGAACTTTATGGTTGAAAATTCAACTGCTGGGTTCAAAGTTGTACTTAATTCTTCAAAATCAAATTTTTTGGTCAAAAATTGTTGAAGTCCCTGAATTTTTATATTCAAAAAGAAAACCCTCTATCAAAAATAGTGATAATTCAATTAGTATAATTGGAAAAAGAAAATTTTTCATTCAGAATTTTTTTTTGACAATTTGCACAGAAATTAAAGAAAAATGTTGTTTATTTAACTCAAAGCGAAAAATTGAGTCATGAATATCTTGACAGATGAATTTTTTTTCCAACAATTGAGATTTGAATTAATTGAGAATTGAATTGATTAAATTATTATTTAGTTAGTTTGAATAATTACATAATTAAATTTATTATTAATTAAATTTGTTCAATCATTCAATCAAGTTCAATCACAAGAACAATAATTTTTTTAATACTGTGCACATGTTTTAAACAAATTCGAAAATATTTTTATTTTATTTGTTATATATTCACATTTATTATAAAATTGATATTTTTTTCTTCATGCAAGCAGGACTAAACAGGAAAAATTCTTATTAGAACTCTTAACTGCGTGAATACGCGATCAAAGAAAGAAGTTCTCATGAATAATTTCTCACGATTTAGATCAATCCTGTTATAAATTAGCGCTTTACATATATACTAGGTTATTACACGCGCGCGCTTTGCGCGCGTCAATTTCTATCCTCTTCGAAGAAGATACCAACATATTAGGCAAATTTTTAACCAAAAAGGTGGAATTTCTACCAAAAGGGATAAATTTGCAAACAAAAAGACAAATTTCAACCAAGATATGGAATTTTCAATACAGAAAGACGAATTTTTTATAGAACAGTTTGTTTTGTAGCAAAAAAAATGAATATTCAATAGAAACAAAATTTTTTTTTCGGAAAAATATCAATTTTCAACTAAAGATCCTAATCTGAATTTTAACTGATCACTTTTCAACCAAAAATAGATCATTCAAATATTTAGTTGAAAACAGTAATTCGTATAGAAAGTTTATTTTGTTATTGTTAAAGTTTAAAAATATTAAGCCTGATTTTAAATTTTGAAGGACAAAATCATTTTTCTACCAAAGAAGATTTTTATAATGAATATCAAATGATAGAATTTAATCCAAAAAAGGCAAATTTGCACCAAGAAAGTTTGAAATTCAATTACAACAAATTATTTTCCAAACAAAAAGGATGACTTTCCAACAAAATTAGTTGATTTCAAATCAGAGAATTCAAATTTCAACTGCAAAATTTTATTTTTCTACTAAAATGATCAGTTACTTGTGGGAAAATATTAATTTTTAACCGAATTGTTGCATTTCCAAATTAAAAAAAAAGTTACTACTAAAGAGGGTAAATTTGGAAAGAAAAAGACGGTATTCTTTACAAAACATGAAGTTTTCCAGCCAGAAAGACGAATTTGACATAAAAAGATCACTTTTCAGGCAAAAAAAAATTATTATTTTAATTTTCAGTTAAAAAAATTGATTTCCAAAAAGAAATGAATTCTCCGAAAAAAGTTACATTTTTAACCACAATTGAAATAGTAAAATATCAACTTTAATGAATATTCAACAAAAATAAATTATTTTCTACCAAATTTTGAACAAAGTAGTTCAATGATCAACGACAACAAATTATTTTTCAATTAATCAAAAAGGCTGACTTTTTAACAAATTATTTTTATTTTGGACCAAAGAAATGAATTTCTCGTCAAGGTGGTTAGTTTTCCACCGTGATGTTCGATTCCCTACCAATAAGTTCGATTTCCAACCAAAAAAGTTGATATTCCACATGAATTAAAAAAAAATGAAAAAAGATAGATTTGCATACAAAAAGAAAACATGTTATCAAAAATATGACATTTTAAAGCCATTTAGATGAATTTTTTATAAAAAAGTTGTATCTACAATTAAAAAATATAAATATTTAACCAAGATAATTAACTTTTCCGGAAAATATGAATTTTTTAACAAAGATTTGAATGCTAGCTTCAATACGTTCAAATTGTCCTCCCCATCTAATAATCAAATAAAATGTTGGCATTATTCCAATTTCAGCAAAGAAAATATATAAAATAACTAATTGACCTCAAATTATAATTCATAATAATAATTTGAAAATAAAGATTTATTATTTTATGAAACCTATTTTTAATAAAAATATAATCAATAATTGTATAATTCAAATTAATGATGAAGTTCAATAAAAAGAATAATAATCTATGAATAAGCAAAAATAATTTTGAATTAATAAAATGAAATATTATCGAAAATTAAAAAGATGTATTTTTAAAATATAATAATGATAAATTGTAATTAATAAAATAAAAAATAAATGATCATCAATTGTAAATTGAAATCAAATTAAAAATTTTATAACTTCAAAAAAATGAAATCAATTTGGATTCTTCTAATCTCCAAAAGTAATGTTTTTATATCAACTATTTCTTTAATAAAATATTTTTAGAATGAAAATACTAATTTAGAATGAAAGATGTTATTTCTTCGACCAGGGTAATTAATATATTAATTTAAGATGGTAGTTTTATCGACTACTGGTCCGGAAAATTATTTTAGAGATTTATTTATTTATTTTTTGTATTCATTTATTTTTTTTAATTAGCGGCAGATTTGTTTTCATTTCCCTAAAATAATTCCCGGACCAGTAATCGATAAAGTTACCATCTTGAATTAATATAAAAATACTAATAATTATTACATTTTTTAGAGTTTATTTGTTTATATCAATTTCAATTATATGTTTTAAAATTCTATCAATATCCCTAAGATTAAAGAATATAAATCCTTCAATTAAATTTAAATTCTATCATTAAATTTTTCGAAAAAGTAAACAATTTTGCAGATATTTGGAAAAACATCACAATTTTTATTCCGAGATTCCTAATTATTTGGCAAATTAATTTTTATTTATTCATATCCAGTTATATTGAATTGTTATTATATGATGATTAGAAATTATTAATAATACTTTGTTATTATTTTTGGTCCTATATATTTCTCTAGCAGATTTTTTGTTCAATTAAAGAAAAGTAGGTTGTCGTGATTTTCAATTGGAATTCCTAACACGCGATGTAAACAAAACGGATATAGTAGAGTCTCAGCTAAAGTATGGCAATTAGACCAAGACGGTGTTAATAAGCGTATCTTGAACCTATTAGTAATATTACCTCACAAGGAATCATTTTCCTACTTTTTAAAAACTGATTCGAAATTCAGGATAACATTTTTCACATTATTTATAACAAAATTTAAAGAAAAGGAATTATTTCATTTTATTTTCATTATCTTATCTATTATTTTATTTAATATTAACTCTTCTTCTTCTTTATTTATAATGTGTCCCCTAAGGGTTTACATAACTTCCGTTCTTTTACATCTTCTA
>WSXT02004585.1:0-14954 GCA_011762715.2 Neuroterus valhalla | reverse complement strand
AACATTCAAATCGGTTAAGAAATACGACCTGTAGGCGATTATGAACACAACTTTTCGATTTTGAACCACTGTGCGGCCCTTCTGGCCTGTCAAAATCCTCCACAAAGACTAGAGGAAGGAATGAACAGATTCTGCGAACAAGGGTAACTTTTCGAATCAGCATTATGGTCCAAAAATGAACTCATCCAATGACGCGATGATTGAGAACGTTTGCAAGTACTGTGCGAGCAAGTTGCTGGCTTATTTTGAGACGACTTAGTCTTATTCCCTCTAAACATGCGTATCTCGATAACAATTTCTCTTTTGCAGACCTATTAACGGCCTCCACAATCAAGTCACCTCCTCTGGTAACCGCTGCTCCTTTTCTGATCTCTGTTCCTCCCACTTTTTATGAAATTTAATTTTTCCAGTCTAATATCTCATAAGAAACATTAATCCAAAAATCTGGCAGAGTGAAATAAAATTCTGTTGGTGTAGATAACATTCTGAAAAAGTTCTTGGCGCTAAGGAGCCCTCCAAGAAACAAGAGAATACATGTTTTACCCAAATGTGCAAACACTAATAAATATGGTATATAAGAAAAAATGAAACTAAGTCTAAAAATTAAAAATGTTTCACAGACAAAACGAAGTATATATGTATTGGAAGGATACAATCGAGGAGAAAAAATAAATAAAAAAACGATGGCACAGTCAAAATTACACGTTGAGAGGTTAGTGATCCAAATTCAACCAGCAAGCACTTCTTACTAAAAATGATCTTTGAAGCTCAAAAGTTCTACACAGAGAAATTTTGAGCATTGATTTCCTTTCACGGAGCTAAGAACATGCTGGTATTTCTTCGTCTAATAATTGGAAAAGGTACGTTTATACTCAAAGGCTTTGTTCTCAAAATAAGAGTATAACAGATTATCCATAAACGATTGTCTTCTATTGGCAACATTAAGCAGACCAGTTATTTGTACGTGTTATTTGTATATGTTCTTTGGGCGAATCGTTAGAAACCGGACACAGGCATTCGACGCACGCTCAATAACGATTCCACGAGTTTCGGTCGGGTTAAAGGTAAGTCCATTCTTACAGGCACAAAGGATAACACACTCGATGTCCTCCGGAACTAGCGCAAGTAACCTATCTAGAGAAGAGATAGGTCCTAACAAGCAAGTTCAAAAACATCCGCACATTTGTGGTAGCTGCAGTGCTAAAGTTCACTCTCCAGGTCAGAGGTACATAAATCAAAAAGAAGGGGCCCAGAACAGAACTCTGAAGAACTCCACTCTCCACCTCTCATCAGTGGGAAAACTCGCCACTACTATTAGCAACTCAGTGAGACAGATTGTTATAATGAGACAAGAACCGTTCGATGACAGTGTTCGACAAATTGAAGGACTTGAACTTATGTTGTAGCAATTTATGGTTGAATATATGAAATAACTTTGAAAAATCAAACAGGACAACAATCGTGATCTCCGTTAGAGTGCTACGTTTCGCTCGGAAATCTGATCGTTTCAGGGTACTAGCCTTTGTGTTTTCTAATACTTTGGTGAGTTGAAGGTGAACAATTTTTTTCACTGGCTTAGGTGCATAGTGCGCATAAAATAGAAATCGGCCGATAATCTTTCAGGGAAGTAGGTTTCATAGTTTTGGGAATGGGATAAATGACAGCTTTCTTCCAGATAGCAGGGAATATGTCAACCTGAATAGAAGAGTTGTAGATATTCAGTTAACGAAATCTGATCCTGAGTTAACGAAATTGAGCTAGCCTAATACTACGTTTTCTTCTTTTAGCAAGTTGGCGTCTGTCATCACGTTCCCTCATCAGATTTGTAATTCCGGCTGTGATCTAGGGAGCAGCTCTATGAGAATGTTTGGGAAAGTGCAGAGGAAAACTCTTTTTGAACGCAAAACGTAAATGACGATTACGGCATGCCTGAACCATCTTCATATGCAAGCTTATCGCAGATGCAATTCTTTTGGATTCGATTCACGGGCTCGAAAACAGTGCGCAAAAAAATTATGAGCCAATCCCTCCAAGCTGTTTTTGCGATCAGTTTTTATTATGAGTTAAAAATAAAGAATCCCAAATAGATTTGATGCATATTCATTTCTCTCTCTTTGTTTAAAGAACCATGGTTAATGAATATAATATTAGTCCACGTAACTAAGTAAATACGTGAGTTACCTAGGGAATGAGAGTGTGTGCTCCAAACTTTATATTTTTCCCGGTTGGTTTCAAAATACGAACATACAGACTTCGAATCTTTTGCAACAAAAGCCTTCGGTGTACTTCTGTCGCCCTTCTCCATTTAAGAGTTTCGAAATAATTCAAAGATTGCATCAAGAAGGAAACTTCCAAGAATCTACTTCCACTATCTGTTCCGAATTTCAATTGCGATTCTTTAACTCCCCTCTTTTCTATAAAAAACTGAAATTATCCTCTTACATAATTGCAAAATCCTGAAGCTTATGCAGTTGTTATTATCGTTGTTCCCAGTGTTAATTACATTACTGTAGGAGGATGAGGTACCGGGGAGGAGAAACATAAAAGGATGCCATAAGGGGTCGTCCATAAACTACATAGCAAAATTCTAGGCCAGTTTTGACCCCTCCTCGTCCGCCGCCTTTCCTAAACAAGCCTAGAAATTTGCAATGTCTCCCACAACTTCGCAGCTTCTTTCACTGAAAGTAAACTTGATAATATTTTCCAAATTACAAGTTTTATTAATAGAAATTACAGCGTGACGAAAATTAAACTTGTTTCTTTCTTAACGATCTAACATAATATATTAGAGTACATTCATTAAAAAGTAATTCGATAAAGTTTTAATAAAGGTTACGTAGATCTGATTGAAACTCTCCCCCCTTTTTCGCAGATTGTCGCGCTACGTGGTTTATGGACGACCCCTGATCGATGACGACTCCTAGACTCTAAATTCTTATTCAGTTTTACGCCTAGTATCATAAAGTTTGACGCAACGAACTTTCCTTCACAGTGGATACAGCCTCCGAGTCAACATGCGGTTTCGGGGTCACGTGCTACTCGGCCCCCACTTCAAGTCGCGGCGCAAGTAACGCGCCGAAACCTCGAAATTCCGTTGTTACCGATCGGGATGAAATTCACTGTATCATGTTAAGGTTGCGTTTCTGTCGAGAAATTTGAAAGAGCAGATGTTTCAATGTATTAGTTTCGAGCAGCTAGCCGCTCAAAGTTGAAAGTTCCGTGTCTTGCGCGTGCACTCGAAAGTTATCGTTTGTAGAGAGAGTGCAACGTTTCCAAGGATTTATGGACCCGATGGATTTTCATCGTGATGGAACGTAGAGTATTTGATATAAATTTGAACTGATAATATTAATATTCGCGTCTGTCAGAGAATTCCAAAGGAGAGCGTTCTTTTTTTGTTTTGTGTGATAAAAATTTCAATGTTCATTGGAGAATTTGTTTATCAGTTGAGCTGAGTCAAGCTTAGAGCCTTAGTGTTGTGTAATCGGAAAAGTGTCTAGAATTGAATAGCGTTGAGATCAGCTGCGGGAATGTGCGGGATTTGTTTTTAACGTGATTTTTGTATAAAGTGCACGCGTGTCATTAATCAGTATAGGGAACCTTTATTAAAGTTTATTATCCATTATTCAAGTTTAGTATTCAAGTAATAATCTCAATTATTTGTTTTCAGTTTCTAACAAATGGAAGCATCTTGGATGCGGAGAGAAATTTTTGAGGCGCTCCATGGTAATTTGAATGCTGATTTGGGGGAAAAAAGTAGAATTTTGATTGAAAATTTAACCGCTAAATCTCCAGATTTATGCGAAATTGCACCTCAATCGGAAGTAGCCCTGAAAACTCCTTTTCATGAATTGAGAAAGAAGTGGCAACAAGTTTTTCGAAGAAGAAAAAACTTCGACGTAAAATTCAAGGATTGGCGGCTACTTTTTGGGATCTCAAATGTAGTTGGACTTGCAATTGTAGTTGTATCAAGGTACTACCATTTTCAATTAATTATTGATAAATTCATCTGATCTAAGATTCTCGACACCGTTTGTTAGATTAAACAGGAGTGCCAAGACGTTTGGAATGTAGCATGCAAAATGCAGGTTGCGTGTGGAACGCTCACATAGCTTCCCCTGAATAGCCTACGTTTATAATATCAACAAACTTACAAATGTCGTGCATGTTGCGTGACCGAAGAGTCGTAGAAAGTGGTATAGTTTGTTTCGTTCGTGTTACCCTCAATATTTCCATAGGTCTCACTTTTCTTCTTATTCATCGTTCGAATCATCTTCATTACATTCTTATCCTGGGACCTGAGATAAAAGGTTTTCAAAGTGGATTATTATAATGTCTTCGCGAAACTCTTTACCTTGGATGATTGCTAGAAGGATTGATCTGCTGCCATGTCAGATGATTCATGTCCGATTTTCTTTGAGGTTGGTATACTCATCTATTTCGACGCGTTAATTACGTATGTGATGAAGAAAATTGGCGCAAATTCGATTTGTATGGTGAAATCATGAGAAACCCATAACAATCATCATGTTTTCCGCGTTTATCATCGCTTGAAGAAGATAAGTATTTGAGGATTTTTTTATTTTGCAATTTTTCGAGAAATAGAAAGGGTTGAAAAATGGAGAATTTGAGGGAAGACTATTTTTTTAAAATGCATAACTCCTGTTCTATTCGAGCTAGAGACACTTTTTTTCATTTGAAATGTATAAGAACTTCTTGACCTCATGGATTTTAATCCTTAAGGTATGTAGAATATTTCTGTACTAGTTTGAAGTTAAAATAATCATGCATGCGTCTGTAAGAGATATCGGAATGCTCGTGCCTCTTTTTCTATTTCGCGCAGTAAAAATTCCGAAATTCAATAAGGGATTAGTTATCCAGGCCGCATCAGGTCACTTCGATTCTGACTGTGTTGCACACGGGAAGGTGTCCCTAATAAAGTGGCGTTGAAATTTTTTGCCCTAGCTTGCCCGTCTCCTTTTGGGAACGATTTCTTTGAGGCATGCAGTGCACCGTTTCACGTGCCTGGCGCGGCGCATAGCAAGAGGCTCGTCACATGGGCGATGCGGGGAATCAGGAGGGAGCTTCCAAGCTTTTTTTGCACAAGGAAATTCCTGAGAATACTAATCCCTGTCGTCGAATTTTTTGACCAAATCGTTTCTTACTTGTACATGGTGATCACTTCGACTTTTTTTAAATATATAGAGACAAAGAAACTTATTTTTCTGACAATACTTTTATCAATATATTAATGTAAGTGATCCTCTTATAATCATCAACGGAAATTTTTATAAAATTATTTATATACTTGTAATTGCCATAAAAATTGATCTCGTAAATGAAGTGAACTTCTTCCAAAATGGGAAATCGGATGCGCGATTATTTCATACAAATTTATCAAATTACTGTGAATTACCGTACATTACCAAAAATTTCCAGAAATCTATGGAATTGTTAAAATTGAATTTTAGTTTATTTACCTTGAGTTACCATAAATTAGATCCAAATTTAATAAAAATTACCAAAAATTTTTATAAAATCTCAAAATTTAATTTTAGGTTATTTATCTCCAGTTAATATAAATTACCTGTAAGATTAGTGAAAATTACCGAACATTTTTGATAAATTTCCGGAAATCAAGGGACATTTCTAAATTAGGTTTTAGGTTATTCATCATAAGTTACCATAAATTACCTGGAAAACTAGTATAAATTACCAGAAATTTTCATGAATTTCTGGAAATTTTTGGACATTTTTCGAATATAATTTGACGTAATTTATGGTAAGTTATCATATTTCATTTCGAAATTACCATAAATCACCCCGGAAACATAAATAAAAATTGATTTTCATTCCATACTCTATTTTTTCATGCAAGTTGGCCGCCATTTTGTGTCTGCTATTTCGAATGTTGACAAACAATTATCATTTTCGGATTCAGCGAACCCGAAAACGTAAATAAAAGTTGATTTTCATTGCATACTCTATTTTTTTATGCAAACTGGCCGCCATTTTGTGTCCGTCATTTAGAATTTTGAAAAAAAAAATTATTCCCGAATTCAGCGGCCTCAAAAACTCTCGGCTATGTATTTTTCAACACGATTCTTACATGTTTAGGGGTTTTGACCGGAAACTTGGTATTTTGAACCACTGTGCGGCGCGCGTATCACATTGTACGGCCGATTTTCTTCTTTGATATCGTTTTTCCCTAAAATATGAGTGATTATTATATATTCTAAATTAAATTATCTTATTTCTTAGACAAGATAACTTCATTAAAAATTCGAAAAATAAATGAATAATAGGAAGGAAAAGGAAAACATCATTATTGAAAATGTAGATTACTTTATCAGGATTATTAGGATTATTATATAGATTTCTTATCCTTAAAATTTGAATTATTTACCAGAAGAGATGAACATTTCCAAAAAAACTGATCCAATCCAAATCAGATCGTTTATCCAAGAAAGAAGACAAAATTTGAAAATTATAAATTTTTCTCAAGAAAAAAGACGAATTTGCTAGAAGGTAATTGAAGCTTCTGGAGGGTGGTTGGATGTTTAACCTGTACAGGTAAATCTTCAACGAAAAAGTTAGTTTTTAATGTTAAAATATAAATTGTCTACCAGAAAAGAATGGATTGGGAATATTAATATTTTTTGGTAGAAAATTTATATTTCAACGTTAAAAACTAACTTTTTCGTTGAGGATTTGACTGTACAGGTTGAAAATCCGAAAACCCTCTAGAAGCTTCAATTACCTTCTAGCAAATTCGTCTTTTTTCTTGAGAAAAATTTATAACTTTCAAATTTTGTCTTCTTTGACAGACGTTGTTTCCATTTGGATTGGGATAATTTTTTTTAAAATAACTTTTTTCGTTAATAATTCCATGCTGTACTGTTAATATTCCATCCTTTTGGATGGAATTTGTCATTCTGGATTGGAAATATTCATCTTTTCTGGTATAAAATTTATATTTCAACGTAACAAATCAACTTTTTTGTTTAGCGTTTAACTTTTCAGGTTGAAAATACAACCACACTCTAGAAGCTTTGAGTACCTTATAAAGAATTCGTCATTTTTGTTGAAAAAATTTATTATTTCTAGAACTCGTCTTCCTGGATAGACAATTTGTCCATTTGGATTGGATCGGTTTTTTTTTGTTATTGCCTCGTTTGTTAATCATTTAATACTGTTTTGTAAATATTCATTGATTTTGGATTTAAGCTGTCCTTCCGGATTTAAAATGTTCATCTATTCTGGTAGAAAATTTAAATTTCAAGATTGAAAATTAACTTTTTTGTTTAGGATTCACCTTTCAAGGTTGAGATATCAACTACCTTTTAGAAACTTTAACTACTTCCTAGAAAATTCGTCTATTTTCTTCCAAAAATGTATTTTTTTTTTTTCAATTTCGTCTCCATGAATAGACTTTCATTTTGATATTTCAACTGTATTCTAACAAACTCGTCCCTCTTGATTAAGAAATCTATATAATAATCCTAATAATCCTAATAATCCTAATAAAGTGATCTACATTTTCAATGGTGATGTTTTTCTTTCCCTTCTTATTATTTATTTATTTCTTAAATTTTTAATAAAGTTATCTTGTCTAAGAAATAAGATTATTCATTCAAAATATATAATAATCATTCATATTTGAGAGAAAAACGATATCAAAGAACAAAATCGGTCGTGCAATGTGATGCACGCGCCGGTGTGAGGTACTGCGCTCGACACCGCTAGTTAAATTAAATTTTTTCCGATAGTAATAATAATTTTACCATTTTGAAATAAATCGTTTTCGATCGGAAATTTGTCGTTGAATACGATAAAAATGATAAGAACCTAATTCATGGGGGACAAACTAGTAAAAAATCGATTTTAAAACTCTGATTGTTTATAACAATTTCAATTTGTTGATAATATTTCTGGGATAATGTCTCTAGCTCAAATAGAAATATGTATCTTCTATTCTCGACAAAGAACCCGTAAAAAAAGTATCACCTCAGTC
Organism: Neuroterus valhalla; assembly: GCA_011762715.2. Classification (NCBI taxonomy): domain Eukaryota; kingdom Metazoa; phylum Arthropoda; class Insecta; order Hymenoptera; family Cynipidae; genus Neuroterus; species Neuroterus valhalla. Next base: position 6,940 of record WSXT02004585.1, on the reverse strand, counting down.
AAAAATAGGTAGTTCAACTTTCGTCCAAATCTGTTCGATTTGTAAAAGAGTGTCTCATATGCAAAATTTAAAAGAATGTTTCAAATAAAAGTTGTATGTCCCATGTTCCACATAATAAACATGTTTTAATGGCTGAAAAAGAGACTAGGAAAAGGTGCCTAAAGAAGAAGAAAGCCGGAAATCGATGTATCTCTAATTTTCTCAGAAACAATCACTCGTAGAAAATAATCCTTAGGATAAAAAATATGTATCTTGCTGCGATCAACAACTTTTGTCTGAAACATCTTTTGAAATTTCGCATATGACTGAGCCAAACAAAAAAACCCATAATTTTGATGATTTTTCATGATTCCACCATTAGAATCAAATTCGCGCCGATTTTCACTATCATATTCGTAATCAGCGCGTCAAAATACATAATTATACGGAGTCCGAAGAAAATCGGACGTACCCTCCTCGAAAGTTTATACGAAAAATCTTCAAAAATAAGTATTTAATGGAGGGTTGAGAGTCCCACTGGTAATTCGACTCTTGCAGACAGAAAAAATGAAGTGGAGTTAACGACACCCTCTACGGCTTTAAAAAGTAATATTTCCATCATTGTTAGCTTTTATGAGATTCGAAGCCATGCGCCTTTCTTAGCACTCAGGTCGTATTGTACATTTAAAAGAAAACGTAAAGTCTACTGGAGGCACTGAAAAGTCTAATGTGGATTTTAGAGTTGCTTTTTGGAATGGGGAAATCGGGCTTATGCTTTTAAATCTAACGACTTCCCTACTGTAATATAATATTTATGGTTGAAAACGTGAAAATTTCTGTAAAATTGGAATATTTGAGACTAATTTTGTCAAAAAATTATAAATTCATGAAGCATTATCAACTGCGCGATAAGCGCGCGTTTGATTTCTTTTAAGAAAAGAATTTTTAATGTAAAATATGTTTGCATTTACAACACAATAGTTGAATTTACGAGCTAAAAAGCCGAAGCGTTCTTGAGACACTTGAGGCTTTCAGCTGAAGAGTGAAATTTTTCAAAAAAATTGTATTCCTAGCCAAAAAAACAAAACTTTATGTAGAAGAGGACGGATTCTTCGGAAAAAGTGGGATTATGGAGAGACTAATTAAACTTTCACGAAAAAAAGTATTTTGTATAACTGAGTAAGATTCTCAACCAAATAATTGAATTTTAAACATGTGAAGTTGCACTCGAATCGAATAGTCGAAATTTCGAGCAACAAGGGTGAATCTTTAACAAAATTCGTTCAATATTTGACCCAATAGTTGGATTTTCAAAATACGAAACTGAACATTCAATCATATGGTTGAGTTTTCTAAAATAGGAGATTGATACTTCCTCAAAACGGTTGTATTTTTGATTCAGAAAGGATGAATTTCTAATTGAGCTATTAAATTTTAGAACAAAGAGGATGTTTTTAACAAAGCAGTTGATTTCTGATAATGTAGGGAAACTTCCAACTGGAAGACCTATTTCCAACAAATTCGTACGATTCCTAACCAATGACTCAAATTTTTAATAATATAGATTAATTCTCAAAAAAAATATGCCCGCCGCGTAGGCACATTCTCATCGCGTACTTCGCTCGCAAGTTTGAGCGCGCCTAGGGCGCGCATCTTTTGGATCTCGCGCTTCGCGCTCGATTTCAGTCTCGCCTCGCCTCGCGCTCCGCGCTTGGCATCTGTACCTTCCTACAGTTGTATATAAAGATTGTGATACTCAAAAGCAAAATGTCGACTACTTTAATTTGATGAGTATGAATTCTTTTTTGTTAAAGCTTCTCCGGCTTCAACGAATACATTCTCAGCGCGTGTGTCTCGTGCTGTGCACTCGATCATAGTCTGTACAAAACGGTGGAGAAGTTTTGTTGCCTAATTTTTTTCACATGTTGTGAAGAATTTCTAGAAATTCCATTTTTGAATTTTTAATTTTATTTTCTATAATTGGTACAAAAACTACGCGTCCAATGGGAAAAATTATAACTTAGTTACAGACATTTTTCGGGTGAATAACTTTTTTCCATCAATCTTTTGTGTTTAGCCTTAGTAATTTTTTCAAAAATTTTATCATTTCATTCTTATAGTTATCCTTCCTGATTGAAATGAAAACTACATATCCCGTTTAAGAAGATGGTATAACATTTAAAGATGTTTTCCTGGTAAAGAACTTGTGTCTATTTGATTTTTCCTAAGCTTGCGTCAATTATCCAAAAGTTCATTTTTTTTTAATTTTCATCTGGTTTTTTATAAATGAAGCAAAAAGTACTTGTCCTATCAAAAAGTTAATTGTACCAAATTTGTAGATCTTTTTGCAGTACACAAGTTTAGTTGATTTATGTTTCCCCATACCTTGCACAGTTTGACCAAAAAATGAATCTTTCTATTTTTCACTATTTTTTGTGCGCCCAAAATTTAAATTTTCGATTTTTTCAAAAAACTACGAAAACTTGGAAAGACCATACTGGAGAGCTCCAGAAAAGAAACATTTTTTTCGATTTTTTTTTCATATCTTGTGTTGTTCGGCTGAAAGTTCTCATTTCCGTTTATATTTTTGAATTTTGAAAATGCCCCAACTCCGACAATATAGTTTCCAATAAAAAAATCATGAAGATAAATTGTTTCACTTTTTAACTAATACAAGGACTGTACTTACAATTTTTGAGTCTTGGAAGAAAATTCCAAAAAAATTTTGAAGATGCTTCCCCTCTTTTATTTTTGATTTAAAATAGCTGGTTAACTAACTCGACTTTTCTTTTTGGTTCCTCAAAATAAGTGCTAGAGTACAATCGGATATGATCATTCTTCCGAAAGTTATCGAGTTCACAGATTATTTTTCATTTTTTTTTGTGCGATCAAAATGGAAAATTTTCATTTTTCGAGAAAATCCAAAAAGTTTCATTCAAAATCTTGTAGGGATCCTAAGCATAAACACTTTTTTTCTTTGACTTTCTTTTTAATTTTGCGTTATTTGGCTAGGAATTCTTATTTTCTATTATATTTTTTAATTTTCAAAATACCATAACTTTGTCAATTTCGTTTTTATCGGAAAAAATGATGAGAATAAATTATTTCACTTTCTACGTGCTATAAGAAATTGTATTTATAATTTTGAAGTCTTGGAAAGAAAACTCCAAAAAAATTTCGAAATTCTTTGATTTTTCATCCAAAATAAATGGTTAACGGACTTGGCATGTCTTTTTGGACCCTCAAAATGTGTGCCGAAGGGGAATCCAATCCGATTAGTCTTTCAAAAGTTATGGAGAATACAGACACCAACGACAACAGACAGACAGGCGCAAACGTAAAAACTACTTTTTCGGGATCAGGATGTCTCAAAACGTGGAGATTTCATTAAATCCGCGAAGGACGATTCACATTATAAAACCGATACCTTCTCATACAGAATGAGAATGTAAAAATCATGCATAAGCAGAGGACTTGGTCGTGAGCCGCTAGAATTTCGGGGAAGGACCATTAATTATTCGAAATTAAATATCTTTCGCGGGCTTTAATTAAAATGTTTACAAGGCACTCGAGCATTTCTCTGCTACGATAACGGGCCGACGATACTTTATTATACGAATTTAATAAACGGTGCGATTCATTTATCAATTTTACATTCACCGAACTGTTCCCTTCATTCAAGCCAGTAATAACATAGCGAGAATGTTTTATTATTTTACTCATTTTCTTCCGCTCTGCACAGATTGATTTTTCAAAGCGGCTACAATTTTTTCAGTAGAGGTACTCGAAATTTTAGAACAATCTTCGTCGGTTTTATTAAAGTGAAAATTTCAGGATTTATACCTGGAGTTTGGACAAATTTGAATTTGATTAGATGTTATTTAGAAATCTCGACTTTGACTTTGTTACGAAGCAGACACCAAATTTGTCGTCTTTTGTTTACGTTGCACAGTGGGAAAAAGCACTTTTTTGGGACAAAAATCAGCCGACTCCTCAATTTTCAACGGATCAGACCTTTTTTTTTTAAATACTCATGAAGAATCGCACTTAAACGTGAAGGTGCACGTTCTTCGAATTTGTAAGTTAATGATTTGTTATTTAACTTGAATTTTTCAAGTGGTTATATTTGCTATGTTAACTTAGCCCCATTCATCGATATTTCTTCACAAGGGTGTAGAATTAGTGAAGTTACCTTTTTTGAATAAAAATGTAACTTGTAAATGAATGTCTTGTAGTTTGTCAATTGTTATAAACAAATTAAAGGTCATAACTGTTAACTGTTGCATTTTAGGATTTCGAATGTATTATATACATAGATTTTGTTATAAAAATGTGAAGAAGTCATTTTTGATCGCGAACAAGCACCAAATACTAATATTAATTAATACTTTGAACAATTTTCATAAAAAAATTCACCTATTTGACATATCTATGCTTCGAAAAATATCATTTTCTGTGGAATCATTTACTTTCATCTGAAGAACAAGAATATTACACATAAGAGTTCAATGAAATACCATTTGTTATTGTTATAAATAATTTTTATGAACGAATTCACTTATTGGGCATACCTGTGCATCGAAAAATTTTCTTTTCAGTGGAATAATTTATTTTTACGTGAAGAGCAAGAATAATACACACAAGAGTTCCATGAAAGAACATTCGTCATTGTTATAAACAATGTTTGTAAACAAATGCTTTTATTCGGCACATCATGCATCGGAAATTTTTCTTTTCTGTGGAATCATTTTTTTTCATCTAAAGAACAGGAATATTACACATAAGAGTTCCATGAAACAACATTTGACAATGTTATAAACAAATTCACTTATTTGTCATATATGTGCATAGAAAATTTTCCTTTCCTGTAGAATCATTTATTTTTATCTGAAGAACAAGTATATTACACATAAGAGTTTCATGAAACAACATCTCACATATTTATAAACAATTTTAAAAACAACTACACTTATTTGTCATTTATATGCATCGAAAATTTGTCTTTTATGCGGAATCATTTTAAAAGTCCTAAAATATATATCAATAAATGCCAAACAAAAAAACTTCTTCCATGATTGCAATTTTGACGTTTGGTAGAGAAGGTAGAATATTGCCATGGAATACGTTTTTATATCGAAGAAGCCAAATGCAGTTACACTGAAATAAGTGAATTTGATTGTATTATTTGTTTATAACAATGATAAATTTTGTTGGATGGAAGCCAGTTGTGCACAAATTCAATTCTTTAGATGAAAATGAATGATTCAACACAAAAGGCAAATTTTCGATGCACAGATATACCAAATAAGAGAATTTGTTTATAGAAGTTGTTTGAAACAATGACAAATGTTGTTTCATGGAACTCTAATTTGTAGTATTTTTGTGCTCGAGATGAGAACGAAAGATTCGCCAGAAGAGGAAAGTTTTCGATACACAGATACGCCAAATAAAAGAATTTGTTTATAAAAGTTGTTTATGACAATGACAAATGTGGTTTCATGGAACTCTAATGTGTAATATTTTTGTTCTTCAGATGAGAATAAATGATTTCACAGAAAAGAACAATTTTTGGTGAACAGATGTACCAAATAAGTGAATTTGTTTATGAAAATTGTTCACAACAATGACAAATGTTGTTTCATGGAACTCTAATGTGTATTTTCTTGTTCAGCAGATGGTAATAAATGATTCCACAGAAAAGAAAAATTTTCGATGCACAGATATACCAAACAAGTGAATTTGTTTATAAAAGTTGTTGAAAACGATGACAAAGTTGCTTCATGGAACCCTAATGTGTAGTATTCTTTTGGTTCGGATGAAAATAAAAGATTCGACAGAAGAGGGAAGTTTTCAATAGCCAGATATGCCAAATAAAAGAATTTGTTTATAAAAATTGTTTAAAACAATGACAAATGTTGTTTTATGGAACCCTTATGTGTAGTATTCTTGTTCTCCAGATGAAAGTGAATAATTCCACAGAAAATGGAATTTTTCGAAGCATAGCTATGTCAAATAAGTGAATTTGTTTATGGAAATTGTTCAAACCATTAATTAATATGGTTATTTGGTGCTTGTTCGCAATTGAAAATTGCTTCTTTACATTTTTATAACAAAATCTATGTAAGTAATGCATTCGAAATACGAAAATGCAACACTTAACGGTTATGTCCATCAATTTGTTTATAAAAATTGAAGTAATACAGGATATTCATCTGTTATAAAAAATAAATTCAAAAAACGTGCACCTCTACGTTAAAGTTCGATTCTCCATGAGTATTTTTGAAAAAAAGAAGCTCTGACCCGTTGAAAATTGATGAGTCGGCTGATTCGTGTCCCAAAAAAGTGCTTTTTTCCCACTGTGCGTTGCAAAGGCACACATTCTGCACACGAGAAACCTATTCTAGACTTATCTAACGCACACAAAACTAGTTCTATAACCTAACCCAACACTACTGCATACAATGCGATTCCCGATCGCAGAATATTGCACGTTGAAAATATCGGTCGAAATGGTCGTTAATTACTAACCAAAAAAATTTTTACCGCTTGTGGAAAACGAACAGGGTTGGGTTAAAAATTGTTGGTGCCTCGAGTTATATTTAACTTTTATATTATAAATATATATTATAAAAATTAACTCTTTCATTAGAAAATCATATATTCGGATTGAGAATTTATTAACAGAGTATTATAAAAACTCTTTCATTTGATTGATTGATTTATTAATATTATTATTATTATTATTATTATTATTATCATTATCATCATTATTATTATTATCATTATTTCTCATCATTTATTATTTTTATTATTTGCTGAATTGATTTTATTTGCAAAATAAAGTCATATTATCAAGATAATTTTTAAAATTAAAGTATTGATTGAAATTTTTATTACCAGTGTATGTATTTGTTTGACTGTGTTTGATGTTTTTTTTTTCGATAGTAAAGGTTTTGTGGGA
>WSXT02004574.1:0-14954 GCA_011762715.2 Neuroterus valhalla | reverse complement strand
AGTGGCAACAGAAAAGCGACCGTTTTCGGTGAAGTCCATACATTACAGATTGGTCTCCTTATGTCTATTCTCCATGCTCGGGATGTTCATGGCTGAAACAGAAAAGCGACCGTTTTCGGTGAAGTCCATACATTACAGATTGGTCTCCTTATGTCTATTCTCCATGCAAAATACCATAAACTGTGGCTAAGCTGCGCATTTTTTTGGAAAATGGCGCACACTTAATTCTGCATTTAACACGTGATTATATTCCTCCTACGTTTTTCAATTGAAGATTTATATAATAAAATAAAATATTTCATGTACTTTTGAATTGAAAACAGTCGAATTCAACCAATTAGATTCGTTTGTAATGAAAAATGTAATAGTTGATGTTCAAAAAGAAAAAATTCTAATTGAGAATAGTTTAATTCATACAAAAAATATGGATTTTATACAAAAAACGTGATATTTCAACCAGGAAGGATTTTTCAGTCGAAAGAGAAAAGAAATTTCGACCAAATTTTTAATAATTTTTACACCAAAAAGGCGAATTTCGTGGAAAAAGGATAAAGTTTCCAACGTTTTTAACAAGAAATGGAATAGTTAGATTTGCAGTTGGAGAAATTGATTTTTAACAAGAACGAAAGAGAATTCGCAGCAAAAGAGATCTTTAACTAATAAAGTGGAGTTCTGAAAATGTTCCTAAAATTCAACTTTCAACCAAATAGTTGAATTTCGAATTGCAAAGAAATATGCATTTTCCATCGGAAAAGAATAATTTACAACAATATTCACAAATTTTCAACACAAAGGGATAAATTTTCCAACATTAATGGAATTGTTGATTTTTCACTGGAAAGGATGAATTTATGAAAAAAAACTATTATGAAGAAAATAGTTCAATTTTCAACATATGAGATGAATCTGTAACTAATAAAATGAATTCTCAGGAAAGTAGTTCGACTTTCAATCAAGTATTTGAACTTTTAAAGTAGAAGATACATTGAAAGAAGAATTTACAACAAAGTACTAACATTTCCAACCAAAATTGTAAGTTCGTAACAAAGTAGTTAAACTTCATACCGAAAGTTACATTCTCAAACAAGGAAGATTAAGTTTCTAAGAGAAAATGTATATACAAGTATCTACCATTTCTGGATCTGAAAAATTGTCTTATTTTTGACCTAAGGTAATATAGTTAGGATACTGTTGAGAGATAATTGTATGCTTAACTGTACAAGTGATGGGTATTACAAATACACTGTAATCCCAAAAAGAGTCACCCTGCGAAGAGAATGATCTCCAAAAAAAAAAAAAAATACTTCAGTTTCAAAGCTTTAAGCAAAACTTGCTTTTTTCCTATTTTTTACAAATTTATTTAAATTTTTCATCCTATGTCGAAAAATAACACAAATACTTTGATGCAAAAAAATATAACTGCAAAATCTTATACATTCCTCTCAAATATTGCAACTATAATAATGTGCAATAATATAAAACAAAGGTCGCAACAAAGTACAATAATGTACAAAGTTCGTCTGTATATTAGGCAAAAGTTCTATTATTCCGCAATTTATGGCATCATGCATTGTTTTCAGTTGCAGTTTTCTTTCAATTGAGATTTTTAAGGGTAAAAAATAGTGATATTTTCCATGAAATTGACTACTAGTGAGCAAAATAACCTAATTGTTTTGGAAAAAGAAATGAATAGGATTAAAAATATGCATTTCACAGAGATGTACATTTTTTTTGTCAAGCGGAATCAAATTTTACAGTTTCTTTGAAAGTCTTTTTCAAAATATGAAGCGTTTTATAAGTCTTCTTTTCAGAAAACTTGTATGAAACTAGTGTCTCAAACCGATAAATAAACTTTGCATATTCTAATCGAGTAGAGAAAAACGAAAAAAATTCCAAAAATGAAAAAAAAAAAACATCTCAAATCATGTTTCGACTTATATAGTTTTATTGTTTTTATATTTATATTACACGAAGATGTATACTTAGTGGTACCTTTTTTTTCAAGGATCTCTATCATTCCACGGAATTATTTTCGATAGAGAGAAAGCAACATCCTTAATAATCGTTTATAATAAACCAGATCACAAAAATGCGTAAAGGACACAGAGAAAAAGTTGTTCTCTAGAGTCAAGTGAGATTTCACATGAAAATATTCAGTAGGTAGCATACTCCTCAATTCTCAGATTGTTACAAATCTCTTGGGGTGTGCAAAAAAAAAACGTCACTTGGAGCCTGGGCGAGTCGAGATCCAACTGATCATCCTAATGTTTCGAATTCTCGAACAAGTTCGACCTTTTGTCAAAGCTAGAACCCACCAACAAAAATCAGACTCAAATCGATCGAGCTTATTCTCAATTCGACGACGACCAGACCCTAATGCCTGCATCTACAAACCTCGACTTGACTCGCTTGAACCTAAAGTTTTTTGCACACCCCTGCAAAACATGATTGTTTGCGTCTTTTTATGTTTCGGCTATCTTCTTGGTCAGCGTTATCTCATCATCGCGTTTTTTAGGCTTCATAATAATCAGCTATTTGTGCTCGATTATAATCGGTTAATTTTTACATTTTTTGGCCAACGATAAACAATTAATTGTTCGAATTCAATTCAAAGTACATTTTCTCACTTTTTTTGTTAATATTACAGTTCATCTCTTAAATAAAACGTACCCCCTTTCATACGTGACCGTGGAATATAAGCGTTTCGTTTGCGAACCTACAGTACTGTTTTTGGCAGATTTTTGTTCTGTTAATCTGAAGAGAAATAATGAAGAGGACGATCCTGAGTCGTGCTTTACAAATAGAAAATTTATACACCGCCACAAAGTACACCTTGTATTTTTTTACATTTAAAACCAATATTATGCATCTAAATAAAACGCTGCTTTTTATACATAAAATTTGTTTCTATATGTATTGTATGTACAAAGAGTTCACCATACTTTTATATATCCGTACTCGCGAACTTACATCTAAAATTTAACCCCTCAAGCGTGACTTTTCAAACACCATCACTCCTAACTAATATTTTGCCAAAAGTACCTTGATAGCTAGGTACAGCAGTCTGTTTTAAATAAGACAATAATAAGTTATGATAATAATATTAATAATAATGATAATAATAATAATTATTACTAATCGAAAATTTTCGTGATTTCGCTTGAGAAGTCAAAACCATTACCTATTCATCATACTCTGTGCTCAGGGAAACAAAAATTGTAACATATGTATACATACATAATATATATGTATATACATACATACATATATATTTATATATTATGCGTATATAATAAATACTTCTGTCTACGCATTATATACATTATGATTTCATGTTTTTTGTTTTTACAATTTTGCCTTTCTTAGATACTTTAATCATATATGTTCTACGCATTTGTATACAATTTCCTTAGCGAAAAAAAATCATCTCGCAGATTTCGTCGATGTAATGATATGAATTGATAAACGAACATTAACTAATTCAATTAATATGCTATGATAAGCAACGAATAATTTACTTTTTAAATTATAAACGTACCCTTACGTTTCTTTCACCGGTATCCAAAAGATTGTAAAATGGAGAATTGGATCCAATTATACAATAGGCATTGCCATAAAACAATTACCTATCTTGATTTTACCTCCAGGTGAAATGACTATGATTTTTGAGGTAAAAAATGTCTCTAAAACGAATACAAAAATTTCTACACCTTGATTTACAACAAAAAAAAAATGAAAACAAAAAGAAGAAAGGTTACTTTAAGGTAGAAGAAAGACCACAAGATTTATCTGACAAAGCTCAATCAACTGAATTCTCGTGCACACTTAGAATAACAAAATCAAAGAATTGCATTCAACACATTCAATAAAATTTTGTGAATTGAAGAACAGCAAAATCGAGTGCATTTCCCAATTTTCTCTTTACTTCTGTACAATAAATATTACACGCGCCAAGTATCGGGTAACGAGTACTTAGTTCAGTGGATTGAAGTCGAGATTACTGAGATCGAACATTGTTGAGCAAATATTGTACAAACTGACCTTCGAGGTCACGTCGCAAATGGATAAATGATTCTAGTCAATTTTTCTTCCAAAATTTCTCAAATTTTGACCCGAAAATATACATAAAACAACTTTCATGTTCCTGGAATTAATTTATCCAAAAATGTTTCCTTCTTTTTTCTCATTGTCAAAAGGCCACTGCTCAAAGCGAGGAAAATGAATTGAGTCCAATTAACAAAAAGGCATTCTGATTTTTTCATTCTGATTTTTGTTTCACAACTAGAATTTTTTAAGCTCATAAGACCGAGTACGAGACTTGCTAATCATTCGTATTCATCCCAGAAATCGCGCATTCAAGTTTATATATCCATTATAAACTTTTCTTTTGTATACCTATTCTCAATTATTTTATCGTTTTTTACATGAGGTCTGCCCGCTGACGGAAGTAGGGTGCGGAGCACGGGGAACTCTTCCGTTACGAATATTGCATACTTATGTATCGTATAATTTCGGCAGCCTACGCAATTCATTGATAAATATGATACACATTTTTTCGTGGTATAGTTATAATTACAGACAAACATAATAATGTATACTGAACTTGAAGTACAGATTTTTTTATTGATATTCTTCACATTATACTTGGCTGTTTTAAACAATCCCTACTCTTCCGTAAGGCGATTTTCTGCTGTACAGCATCTTATAGCCTGCCAAGTCGGCATGACAAACCCATCGAAAATTCGAAAATCTTACGCAGAAGGTTTTTTTTTCTTCATTTTCTTTCGAATTGTAGGTTGCTCGGAAACTCACCCAAACTTCACGTCACTCGGTGAATATTACACTTCGGTATGTAGTTATTAGTATCGAGCAGCCAGCTTTTTGTCAGAGCACATGGATAGTGTGCAACGGCTTTACAGCCACGTTTTACACAGCCGATATTCGCTCCCGTCAAACCGCAAGCGTCACAAACTGACTTTGCAGCATCCCAAACTGCTTCTTGCAAGCCTGTCACTCGGCCTCCTGAAATACAATAATGCTTGAAATTCAAATTTTATTACGAGTGTTCAAAAAAACTCGGTTTGATCTTGCCGAACAGGGAGTAAGGATTACAGTGCTTCAGTAGTTCAATTTCAGGGAAGAGAGGGGATTTTTTCTCTTAACTTATATATTTTTTTATTAGAAGAAGGAATGTATCGCTAAATACTTTCAGGGCGGCGATTTGGCAGACGATTTCAAATTCCCGGTCATTTCCTGGTTTTTCCCGTTCAACTAAAAGTAACATATTCATATTTGTCGCAAAATGCAAACATTTATTTCAATTCGTGACGTTCATTCTGATCATCCTTTAACAAAACAGATCCAGAATTGCAAATTGAATAAATTTTTTTTTGAAATACCCACTTTTCACACGAAAAAATATAATTTTCTTCACAAAAATTGGAACAGTTAAACTTACATTTAAAATTGAAAAAATCAATTTGCAATAACAAAAAAAAATGTATTTCTCACAAAATACTTCATTTTTCAACCAAAGTGATGAATTTCCGAATAACATCATGAATATTCAAATGTAACAGTTTAAATTGCAAACCAAGAAGATGAATTTTCAACTACAATGATAAATATTTAACTAGAGCACTTCAAATTTCGACCATGAAGGTGAATATTTAAACAAAGAAAATCATTTTCAAATAGAAAGAATAATTTTCTACCAAAAAATACAATGTTTTAACAAAATGGTTGAATTTCTAACTGAAAAAATAAATTTTTTCAACCGAAAATAGGAAAGTAAAATTCTTGGTTTGAAACCCCAATTTTATACCAAACATAAGAGTTTTTTACTAAAACAAAGAATCATCAACTAAGAGAGTTAAATTTTCGATAGGTGAAATAATTTTTAGTAAAAAAGATCAATTATTGTCAAACATAATTTGAATACTTAAATTTTGAATTCAACCTAACAATGGAATTTCCAACTACAACTATGAAATTTCCAATTGGAATAAGTTAAATTTTGAGTTGAAAAAAAAATACTAATAACAAAAAAAATTATCTTGCAACATAGAAAAACTAACTTTCAAACAAATCGACTTTGAAGCAAAATGATGGATCTTCAAATAAAATTGTAAATGTTTAACAGTAGTAGTTGCATTTTGAACCAGAAAAAAGAGTTTATACCTGAAATGATGAACACTCCACTAAAATAGTAGAAACTTTGCCCAAAATTCATTTTCAACTGAAAAATTCAATTTTTCAACAAAATAGTTGGATTCTGAACCATAGAGATAATCGTTTTCAACAAAAAATAGAGAAGTAACATTTTTGGCATGAAAATTAATCATAAACAAAACATAAGAGTATCCAATCGGATGGATTTTCGACTGATTTGAAAAATATCCAAATGTTGAACTTGATTTGTAAACCGGGAAAAAAAAATTTCGAACAAGAAAAGTGACTTCCGGAGAAAAAGATAATTTCATACCAAAAAATCTATTTTTTTGAAACAAAATATATGAATTTTCAGCGAAATAATTGCATTTTCATTTCAAATAAGAGAAGTAACTTTCGAAGGAAAAGAAATATTATACCAGAAATCAATTTTTCAACAAAATACGTATATTTTCAACAAACTTATTGACTTTTCAATCCAGAAAGACAAATTTCCAACTAAATAGTTGAATTTCGAACTGCAAAAGATCATTTTCCAGTTAGAGAAATGAATCTTCAACCAAACTGATGAACTCTTGGGTAAAATGATAAATCGTCAACTGGAATGAATGTATTTTATGCGAAAAAGAATTTTTAACCATAAAGATTAATTTTGGACAAAAGAGGCGAATTTTTAACAAAGGAAATAAATTCTCAAAAAAATTATCAACTAAGAAGTTGATGTTTTGAATGAAAAATGATGAATTTGCAATGAAGAATGTGAACATGTTTTCTATTATAACTGAAAAATATTTCTCATTCGAAATACTCCTTCTACTCTAAAAACTGCTTGAAGTACTTTCTTCTTTTTAAATTTAGGAGAGGGGACTTTCAAAGTTGTGTCGAATTTCAAATGGAAAGATTGATTTTCTTAATTTCCTGTCTTCTCAATTCGAATAAAAATTAATTGGGAAAGTTTCCGTTCCATGTAAAAGATTCCCTGTTACAAGTGAAATTATATGTCTTTACTGAAACTCCCTACCCTTTAATTGAGGAAATAATTCTTTCTGTATGTCTGAGCTATCATCAATTTGATTATGAAACTCAAGTCAGCTAAAAAAATTTTTCAGAACAACATATCCCGTATTTTTACGGTAAATTTTTGAATTGTCTAGGTTAAGTCAAATTATTTCCCGGTTTTTAAATTGAATTCTCGGTCATTTCCCGGGCCGTCCCGGTTTCCCGGTCAAGTCACCACCCTGACTTTGCATAAAATATTTTTAGAAAGTTAAAAAAGTATACAAGAAATAAAACAATAAAAACATGCGCCTGAGACATTGAGTTTCTGAATACGGGAAAACAAAGTTTGATGCAAAACAGTAAATCCTAAGAAAATCGATAAAGAATTTTTGGATTAAAATTTTATGGGTTGTCAAAGTTGTCTTTGGATAACGATTCAAAATGATATTTTTTTTCTTTGAAAAACGAGGATAAAAAATTAATTTGAAGAAATTTCAATGACATAAAAGGTTGAAAAAAATAATGAGTACGTTCAATTTTTAACTGGAATTGTATTGATCGTTTTTAACGGCTTTTGTAAAAAAATGTTGGTTATATAGTTCTGTACTGTCAACCTTCTTTTGTAATTTTTTAATTAGAAATTATGCATGCTTATTGCGGATTCTTTTAAAACCTTTGGAATCTAGAAGCTTATGAATTATTTGATGGATTCTAAATTTTGTTTTTGATTTGAAACTACGTATATTATAAAAATGATTATCAATTATTATTCATTAATTAGTATAATTTAATCGGAATGATAATTGTCACTATTTTACATCAATTATTATTTGCAAAAGTTTAATTCCAAGGTTCGAAATGGAGGTGGGATTTAGGGCAGAATCAGACAAAGAAATATTATTTGATTCCATCTTATACATGGGTCACGTGACCCAAAGTATAGATTTTTTTTTTTGCAAAAACTCACAACCGCATCAAAAGAGATTTCGAGTTGAAATTTCAGGAAAAGCTTAAGAAAACAATAATCTACGTTTGTCTACAACATTTGGTTCAAAATTAGAATTTTTGTTTTTAATTTTGGAAAAGATTCTTTTCTCTCAAAACTTTGAACCAAATGTTGCATACAAACGTAGATTAATGTTTGCTTAGGATTTTCTCAAAATTTCAACTTGGAATCTCGTTCGGTGTGGACGTGAGTCGCTGCAAAAATAATCTATTATTTTTATATAAGCATAAGCATTTAAAAAAAATATATATATATATAATTCTCCTAAAAACATGAAGGTCAAAGATCAATTTCACTGATTTTGGAATTCAGACAACTTTTTTGGTTTCTTTTTAGGCTTGGAAGAAAGCCTCAAGATGTCCTTAAATATTATTAAAATAACACATTAGAAGAGATAATTTAGTATCAGGTTTATACACGAATATTTGAGATTGAAATACATGAAAATTTTCTATTTCTGCCAGATGCAAATTGCTCATATAGCTGCAAAAGTATAGAATGTGTCGCAAATTTTTTAATATTATGACTTCCTATGGAAACTTAATCGCGACTTAAAAGAAGGAAGGGTGAAAAATTGCAAAAATTCTCAAATATAGGTATTATAGGTATTTTTGAGAAAAATAGGGGACTGACTGTGATCCCTGGAGTAGATATTTGATCAAACCAAAGAACATTTGAACAAAAACAATGGAATGTTTTATAATTTTTTCGAGGTGTCTAAAGACGGCACAATGAATCTCCGAATTTTAGTGGCTGATACTGATGTTTTTTAACGAATGTTTTTCAAAAATATAATAATATTCAACTGTTTTGGTTTGAAATCAACCACTGAGAAGCTCAAAAGTTTTTGAGCACTGAAAACTTTAAGAGTATTCGAACAGTTTTGAGCTACTTGAAAGATTTTGCTTAAAAAATATCTTTTTTTCTAATGTTTATCCCAAATTTGTGTTAAGCAATGTGCAAAAACCCCTGGTACAGCCTTCGGAGAAAATACGGTCGTTTGATAAAATTATCAAAAAGTTTTAGAATACTGGATCCCACTCTAATCTGAAATTTGTTATCAGCAACACGAAAACCTCCTCAGTGGCGAATCTCTTGATTATTTTGGTTTTTATTATAATTCTTCCATGAATAGTTTTAAAAAATTACTGAAAATGCAGCAAAATATAATGAAAATCGTAAATTTCGCTTGGAAATGGAAATAATTTTTTTTGTCACAAGTAGACTTGTGTTTGAGAACATATTAAGCACAATTTATTGCGGTTACATCATTGCGGTCATCATTTTTTTCAAAATTTTAATAGAACAACTCTTTTGAAAAAGTAACAAAGAAAATAAAAAAATTGCAACTGATAATGAAGCTCTTGTACTTTATCACTATTGTATGAGAACAAAGATTTTCTCATTGAATTTGAAAAGATCATCAATGAAATCATGTCAAGTTTCAAATATTTGAGAATTTTATCTGAAAAACAATTCCATGATTTCAGTACTTGATATCAAATCTATTGATCTCCAAAATATATAATTTATGGTCTACAACAATATTTGGAGAAATTTATCTTTTTAAATTTCTTTTCATTACTTAATTTTTATTGAACCTAAGAATCAACTTCTTCTACATTTTTACGAGAAGGGCCTGACATTTTTTAAAAACTTTGGCCCCAAAATGTCCATGGGATTAGGCATTACTTTACTACCATAATCAGTCGGGAAATCCCATAGAGTCAAAAATTTTGTCACTTATATAAGTTTCGCGACATGTCGTGACCGAAAAACTAATACAAATTACCTATCAAAAAACTTTCAATAGGAATTTTAGTACATTTGATAGACAGGGTTCATTTTATTTTTATTCAAATCTAAACATCCTCTAACACAACAGATCAAACATTGCGAAATAAATCAATTCTAAAATAAATACTCTAATTTTCAACGAAAAAATATAATTTTTTTACAAAAATTGGAACAGTTAAACCTACAATTGGAAAAATTAATCTAGCAAAACAGTTCATTTTTCAATCAGTATGATGAATTTTCAAATAACATTATGAATCTTCAACCAGGACAGTTCATTTTTCAAACAAGAAGATGAATTTTGAATAAAAAGATAAACTTTTGAGTAGAGCATTTAAGAAGAATAATTTCCAAATGGGAAGAATCATTTTCTAAGAAAAATCATGATGTTTTAACAAAATATTCGAATTGCAAACTGAAAGAATGACTATTTTCAACAAAAAATGGAACAGTAATATTCTTCGTTTAAAAAACAGATAAATTAACTCTTACTGAAAAGATAAATCGTCAACGAAAATTCGATCACTCAAATTAATTTAAAACTGAAAAAAATGGATTTTTAACTAAACAAATAAATTTTTAACTGAAACTATGGAATTTTCAATTGGAAAGAGTTAAATTTTCATTTGAAGAAAAATTACTTCCAACACAGAGAACTAACTTTCAACAAAAAAAGCCCATTCTGTTAAACAAATTATTATATTTTCACAAGAAATGATGAAGAATCAAATGAAATTGTAAATATTCAACTAAGGTCGTTGAATTTTAAACCAGAAATACGAATTTTGAAATGAAATGAAATGAGGAACATTTAACTAGAATAGTTCAATGTTTGATAAATTATTAATTTTCAACCAAAAAATACAATTTTTCAACAGAATGGTTAAATTTGAACCATAAAAATAGAAATTTTCAAGCAAAAATGGAATAGTGACATTTTTGGATTGAAAAATAAATTTTAAACCAAACATTAAGAGTTTTCAACGAGATAAATGTTCGCCTAAAATGAAAAATGTTCAACTGTATAACTTGAATTGTTAATCTTGAAAGAGAATTCTAGAAGAAGAATATTAACTTCCTAAGAAAAAGATAGTTTTCTACCAAAAAATCGATTTTTCAACAAAAGATGTGATAAGTTTCAACGAAATAATTTAATATTCAATTCAAAAAGACAAATTTCAACCGAAAGGTCGAATTTTTAACTTGCAAAGATCAATTTTCCATAAAAATGAAACAGTTAAATTTTCAGTCGAAATAATTTATTTTCAACTAAAACTGATGAATTTGCAGGTATAATGATGAATCTTCAAATGAATAGTTGATTTTTAATCAAAAAAATGAATTTTTAATTATAAAGAATTTTCGACAAAAAAGGCAAATTTTCCACGAAGTACATAAACTCTCAAAAAAATAGTTTCACCTTCTTAATCAAAAATCAATTATCAACTAAATACTTGAATTTTCACCAAAAAAAGATGCGTTTATTTTTTACAAAGTAGTTACAATTTCCACCAGAGGTGAATTTTGAACCGAAATAATGCAACTTTAATAAGAAAATTTGATATTCAACAAAAAAATGTAAATTTCAAACAATTAGTTGATTTTTTTTACTCAAAAAGGATTAATTTGCAATTAACAATGTACTTTCTTTATCTAAAGTTAAGTAGAGGGGACTTAAAGATTGCAAAAAAAAACTATAATTATTTTCTGAAATTACCTATCATCAATTCAATTATAAAATTTGAGTCAGCTAAAAAAATTTTACAGAGCACGAATTCGCAGAACTTTCTTCTTATGATAGAAAAAAAGTTCTTCCTCTCATGACGTATGTATATATTTGAATATTTTGACAATTAAAATGAAGGAACGCTACATTCTTCAAATCGAAGGATAAGATCTCTTTTTGATTCATAAAAAGAAAGCTGTAATTTTTCGTATGTTTCAAGTAGAATTTTAAATAGTCTAGGTTGAGTCAAGTAAATTCCTGGTTCCTAATTAAACTCCTGGTCATTTCCCGGTTTCCCGGTCAAGTCGACACTCTGATAGAATATAAAAAATGCCGGTCAGTTCGCCCTGTCTTCACGGCGAACAAAATTCCCGGTTTCCTCATCAAGAAGACACACTGATATTATTTAATTTAGAACTCTGATACATCAATTAATCAAATTCAATTGCTGTAATTTTAATCTTATGGTTCGAGAAAACTCAAAGATAAGAATTTGAAATTCTTTAAACATATGAAAGTTCCAGGGTTTGGAATGAGCTTACCTGCTAAATAAACACCAGCTGCCCAAACTGCACACTGTTCGTGAAGCCAGACCTCCCAACGTTGTTCTTCGCCAGGAATTAAAGTCATGCCTGTGAATACAGTATTGGTGTTGGTTTCGACGGAGTTTCTCTTCTTCTTACTCATTTTAGCAGAGAACTGATCGGCCAGTCCTGCGTATCTTAAACTACGTTTATTCTTTCCACCTTTCTTCTGTTCCGTCATGACATCTTGTTCGTCTGCAGATAAGATTCCATCTTCTAGACGTTCTTTGCCAATCAAGTATGGCCCAAAAAGATCGCTCAACACACCAGCTGGTACCTTTAACACAAAATTTATTCGTAGAAAAAATTTGCGCAACTACTAAAATTTCCCAAGTTTTCAAATTTGACGGTAGTTGAATTAAAGGCTCTTAAATCTTTGCAGTTTTATAACTTGTGAATTTGGTAAATCCTAGAAAATTCATTCAAATTTAGAAGCTTTGATAATCTTTCTCAAATGATTAGTGTCAAATTGAATTCCCTCTCAATATTATATTATTTTAGGATACGAGTCCTTTCAAATTCCAAATCTTGAATTTTAAACCGAAAAATTTTTTTTTACTCAACATTAATTTTCATAAAAATTAGGAACTTTATTATCATGAGCATTGTAGCTTAAAAAAAGGGGGGAAATAATAACAATATTGAAAAATATGAATTATAGGAAATCTTTCGAAAAAATGGGAAGAAAAAACGATCGTGGGACGGACTGTGGTCAGGGTGGCGATTCGGCAGACGATTTAAAATTCCCGGTCATGTTTTTCAATTTTCCCGGTCAACTAGGAGTAAAATATTTATATTCGAGGCAAAACGAGAACATTTATGTTTATCCATGACATTCATTGTAAACATCCTTTAACGCAATAGATCAAACATTACAAAATGAATCAATTTTGAAAAGAATACTCTCATTTTCAATTGAAAAGTATAATTTTTTCTACAAAAATTGAAACAGTTAAACTTACAATAGAAAAAATCAATTTACAATAACAAAAACAACAGATTTCCGACAAAATAGTTCATTTTTCAAACAATGTGATGAATTTTCAAATAACATCATGAATCTTCAACCAGAACAGTTCAATTTCAAAACAAGAAGATGAATTTACAACTAAAAAGATAAATATTTAACTGGAGCACTTCAATTTCCAACCATGAAGGTGAATATTCAAACAGATAAATAAACTTTTACTGAAAAAGATTATTAAATGAAAATTTGATTACTCAAATTTCAAACTGAAAGAAAATCTTAACTAAACGAATAGATTTTCTAAAGAAACTATGGAATTTTAAATTGGAATAAGTTAATTTTTCAATTTAAAAAATTACTTATAACAGAAAAAACTTTCTTTCAACAAACAAACAAAACTGTCAAACAAATTTATGCACAAAATGACGAAGAATCAAATGAAATTGTAAATTATTAACTGAAGCAGTTGATTTTTAAAACCAGAAAGATGAATGTTCAACTGAAATGATGTACATTAAACAAGAATGGTTCAATTTTCGACAAAAAATTAATTTTCAACAAAAAAAAAAAAACAATTTATCAACAGAATGCTTGAAATTCGAACCATAAAAATGATAATTCTTACACAGAAGAGTTTTCATCGAGATGAATGTTCGACTAAAATTAAAAATGTTTGACTGTATAACTTGAATATTGTTACCCGTAAAGAAAAATGTTTGAAGAAGAATATTAACTCTCGAAGAAAAAGATATTTTTCTAGAAAAAGTCGATTTTTCAACATAATATGTGAAGTTTCAACGAGATAATCGAATTTTTAATTCAAAAAGACTAATTTCCACCGAAATGTCAAACTTTCAACAAGAAAAGATCAATTTTTCATTAAAAATGGAACATTTGAATTTTCAGTTGAAGTAATTGATTCTCAACTAAACTGATAAATTTTCAGGTATGATTATGAATATTTAAATGAATAGAGTGACGTGCTCCGAAGAAAGGGACCTAAGAGCAAAAAAATCGATTTTAGGATTATTATTTTGTTTTAAAAAAGCAACCCTTAATAACATCAAACGACCATAATACATCCTCAGAATACATCTGATGTATTTTAAGAAAAAAGATGAATTTTTAACCATGAAGATGAATTTTCTACAGAAAAGGCAAATTTTCCACGAAGTTCATTCTCAAAGAAATAGTTTAATTCACAAATTAAAAAATCAGCGATCAACTAAATACTTGAATTTCCACCAAAAAAGAACAATTGATTTTCAACAAAGTAAATACAATTTCAACTGGAGGTGAATTTTGAATCGAAGTAATC
Organism: Neuroterus valhalla; assembly: GCA_011762715.2. Classification (NCBI taxonomy): domain Eukaryota; kingdom Metazoa; phylum Arthropoda; class Insecta; order Hymenoptera; family Cynipidae; genus Neuroterus; species Neuroterus valhalla. The sequence continues at coordinate 386 of WSXT02004574.1, read as the reverse complement.
GAATTATAATTAGTTTAAAAAGTTCACATATCATGTAAAAAATCCCCTGTTCCAAGTGAAATTATACTTCTTCACTGAAACTCCCTGCCCTAAAATAAAACCTATAATTATTTTCTGAAATTCGCTGTCCCAAGTCTGATGAATAAGGAAAAGCAAATAAAACGTGATAGACAAATTTTTTTGAAAAAATGATGATAATTATTCTTTCTGTAGGTTTGGGCTATCATCAATTCGATTATCAAATTTGAATAATCTAAAAAAATTTCACAGAGCAACAAATTTGCAAAACGCTTTTCTTATAAGGGGTCATCCATAAAAGTCGTCCGGGGTTTCGGCGTCATTTTGGACACCCCCCTTCCCCTGCTGGTCGATTTCTGTCCACGTTT
>WSXT02004563.1:0-29863 GCA_011762715.2 Neuroterus valhalla | reverse complement strand
GATGACTTGAAGATGTATGCTTCTGGAAAAAAACATCCTGAAATTCTCTTAGTATCGTCGAGAGGTCTATATGAGAAATCGATATTGAATTTGGATTGGATAAGTACGCCAAGATTCATCTAAAATGTTGACAAATAGCAGGTATATATAAGGACTCTGACCTTGTTAACTGAAGTGCTATTCGACACCTGTTCGATGTGGAGACGTATCAATATCTGGGTGTGCCTGAGAGACGCATTCAGGGTACAACATCAGTAAATGAGGTTCTCCAGAGCAGATATAAACACCTGCTCCGGAGGATCTAATCGTCCAACCTGTCGTCGATGAACAAGATATCTGCGACCAATATGCTTACCGTGCCAGTTCTACTCTATTTGTTTTGGGTGGTTCCATGGAGGAAGAACGCGCTCAAGGCCCTTGATACCACTACGCGCTAGATGATGCACATGAACTTGCACATCAACTCAACCGTCCCGCGCTTATACCTTGAACGCCGTAAAGGCGGAGGCGGACTTCTCAATCTTCAATGTCTACACAACCGAATCATCCTGAGTACTGTTTATTTCATTGCGAACGGTAGAGATCCTCTCCTAGCAATGGTCAGGATTCACGAAATAAGGGGGAAGGACCGTTTCTTTACGAAGCTGGGGAGAAGGCAACTGAAACCCCATGGCCTGTAACTCAACATCGGAATTGAGGACAGTGCATTACGCCATCAAAATGCCTCACTCCTCAAAACACAACTGAAGGAAGCGGAGGCGGAAAACTTCCTCAAACAACATGGACTCACTGAACTCACTTCCTTACCTGGATTCAATTTAGGAACCGAGAATTTTATTCTACCGTGTCAGGAGGGTGTGATTCCCACCTTCGCATACCGAAGAAGCTTATTTCGTCAAGAGGTTTCCAGCGATAGTTGCAGGGCATGTCTTAAACTCCCTGAGCACCCATGGCATATACTATCAAATTGCCCTTTTCACGCAGAAATGACGTATTTTTACAGATACAATGTTGCCTTAAGAATGCTTCACCAACTTCTTTCTCGCTCTTATGGAGTTGGCCGCGACCCTGCCCTGGTGAACCCTCAAAGGTTAATATAGACTATTGTTGAGAACGAGAAGGTGCCAAATCTACTGGACCTACGATTTCTCGACAATTGCACCTATCCAACATACAAGATCCGATATCGTGCTCCTTGACGAACGTGACCAAACCATGCTCATGATCGAATTCTTGGCCCTGGCCGACTACAACATCAAAGACAAGGAAACCGAGAAAAAGGAGTACTAATTATCGATGCTCTTGGAGGTGCGATGCCTTCACTGGTTAGTGGAAGCTTTTAATTGCTTTCACGATTGATTATTTCTATTTTCAGGTAAAAAAGGCAACTATTTTTATTTCTATCATTCCCATAGAAATATGAACTAACTGGCGATAAATTAATTCTTGTAGAAATTTAAACTATTTCGCCGACTTTTTTGTTGAGAAATAATATTATCGAATCGAAAAATCATACTTATTTGATTGAGAATCCATTAACCGTTTAATAAAAGGAAACTTTCGCAATAAGAATAAATGATGTCATTGAGTTTGAAGTCTCAATTTTCCGTGAATTTCCTTTTTTGGTTCTAGAATGATTAGAGCATTATTGGAGGATCAACTATTTCTTATAGAATTCGTATTTGGTTGGGAATTCGTCCTTATAGTAGAAAAATTATAATATTTAGATTGGAAAACCAACTATTTGGATATTGGCTGTTTTGGGATTCGTCTTCGTGCTTTGACAAATATACCGTTCCTTTGAAAATTCATAGATTTGGGTTGAAACATCGACTTTTTTGAAAGAGTTGATCAACTGTTTGGATGGGAATTCAACGGTATTGTTTAGCAACCGTCCTTCTTTTTTCCGTTCTGAAGAGAACAAGGGTATTTTTCAGGTTAAAAAATGGTCTGAGAAGCTTCAAATTCCAACTGGCCTTTAGGAAATTCTATCGTTCTTGGATAAATCTGAACCTGCGTGTTCAAAATGAACTCACAGGGCATATTGATGATAACTAAGGTTTGACTTGTGAGGAAGATATTGGTAGATTTTGAACTACTAGTCTCTTATTTCCTTTGTTTGCTTGAAAGCAAAAGTTGAGTTTGTAATAAAACTCAACTTGCCTTAAAAACGTGTGCATTAAACTCAATATGTGTCCAAAATGAAAATTTCACTATTATACGAGTAGTTTTGATGGATATGATCGAAGTTTCAAACTTGCTCTTCACTTAGTTTTTTTATCTTCGTAACGGTAGAAGAAAAGATATTCGAAATAGCTCCGGAAAGCGGCGACCCCATAGGGGTACCAAAAACTGTTCATAGTATTGGCCTTGAAAAACACAATACGAGTTGTCAATACAGAATTCAGTCGATTCAAGAAAATGTTTTTCAGATAAATTAGTGAGGTCTCGTAGCTTATGCCAGTTAATCTTGATATTTTTTAGTACTAATTCTTTAGGCATGTTCGTAAATGAAGATTTCACGTACAATGAAACAAACCTGAAATTGTATGGAATATAAATATTCCTAATTATGTTTTTCATATCCCAACTATTTCTTATGTGAGTGTCTGTCTTTCCTATTATCATTTTGATTGGAGTGCTCACAAATTTTGAAAGGTTGGTAATTGGAGATCCACAAAAAAAGTGACAGGTCTCATAGGTACATTAGTTTTATGTATTTTAGGCAATCTCTGTCCTACAAAAGACTCAAGGTTCTTCCAATAACTCAAGGATACCTACAGCAAAGATGTGATCCATGGTCTCTAATAATGGACCTCAAAAAAAAATGCTCTCACCAAATAAGTTATTAAAACAGGTACTCACTAAGATGCCAATCTCAAGGTTTTTTGCCTGCTCGCATGATAAATTTAGAACGGAAAATGGTTTTGATTTACCCATTATGCAGAAACAACTATGAAACAGATTGTATCACCAATGAAATGCTGATGGACGGTAGAGGGTAATCACTTCTGTTCCCATGTTAGTTCATGGATATTCTTCAATTTGAAAACTTAGATTCTCGTTTCCATAAAAAAAGTTAGTTCTGAGCAGACAGTTTATTTTTGACATGGTGACGAAAGTTTTGAATGATATAGCTGCGTTTTTAAAGCCGAAAATATAGAAATTCTAACCATTTAATATAGATATTTGATTGGATGATCAAATTCCAAACCTTAAAAGACAGTTTATCACTGACACTGCTCAATTTTTTGGACAAAAAGACGGATTTTTTTACCGAAAGAATCTGATCTTCATATGGACGGTTGGATTTTCCAAGCAAAATATCGAATTTTCCGAAAAAAAATGAATTTCTTACTAAAAATAAGATTGTTTTTATTAGAAATTGCTTGATTCTGCAGGACTATAATTTTCAGTACACCAGATGAACTTTTGATCGGAAAATCAAAGCAATAGCCCAAAAATATGAATTGACAACCTTGAACTTGTTTTCCGACAAAACTGTGATGCACCCAAGTAAACAAAAGGAATATGACAATTTATAAATATTGATTTCCAGCCTAGCATATAACTTTTAAACGAAATTGCAGGCAGAATGTTATTCTTCGCAACAAAGCATCGGCGGAGACAATGAAGGAGAGGCGGGTTGAGGAAGGTCTGATTAAGAGGGTAAGGGAGGCGTATAAAGAAGGGATGGATAGGGTAAGAGTGGGGGGAGGGCAGGGTTTCGGAGGGTTTCTAGATTGATAGGGGGTTGAGGCAGGGGTATCCGCTTAGCCCAACGCTTTTCGTGATCTTAATTGCTGACATGGAGAGGAAGGAGTGGTAGGGGGAGTCAGGGTGGGGAGGGTTGGAATTTGGTCACTTACATATGCAGATCACATACTCTTGTTGGCAAAAAAGCGAGGAGGCCCTAACGGAGATCATGAAGAGGTAGAGAAGATACTTGGATAGGAGTCAGCTAGAGTTGAACCTGGATAAGTCCAAGGTTACGGTGTTAACGAGACGGGGTAGAACGGTTAAGGGAGGTGATTGGAAGTGAAAAGGGGAGGCTGTGCAGGAGGTGAAAGAGTTTGTGTATCTGGGATTCCTATTCCGAAGGAATGTGGAAGTAAATGGTTATATAAAAGAAAGAGTAAGGAGGGCAAATGTTGTGATGCGGAAGGTGTGGGGATTGGGGAAGAGGTTCTTTGCAGATGACTTTGAAAGTAGGATGAAACTGTTCGACTTGCTTGTGATACGTGTGCTACTGTATGGAGTAGAGGTGTGGGGGTCGAGGGAAAGTAATAAGGTTAATAGGGTACAGGAAAATTACATCAAATGGACACTGGGGTTAGACAGAAGCACATCTAAGTTATATTGTTAGGCGGAAGATGGGGAGAACGAGTTTCGGGATCCTGACAGGTAGCCGAGCTTGTAAATCTGAGGAAAAATTCTTAGGAGAGAGGGGAAGTAGGCTAAGGAGGGAGTGTTGGTGAGAGAAGGAGAAAAGGAAAGGAGAGGGGAAGAAGGAGGGTGAGAGACAAAGGTATTTTCGGAAAAATGGTTCGCATGCTGATGAAGTGAGGAGAAGGCAGAAGGAAGGAAGAATGGTGTATGAGATTGTTAAGAGGAATGGCATGGAGAGAGAGAGGAAAGAAGGAGAGGAGGGAATGAGAAGGTCAAGGTATATTGGGCAATATGGGTGGATTATTCCAACAGAGAGAGCGCGATATTCGTGTGAGAAAGGAGAGAAAGGAAGCCAGGAGATAATAGCGAGAATGAGATGTGGAAGCATGAAGGGTGCTAATAGGTTCTGGTTCCCGGAGAAGAAGAGAATGTACGAGTTGTATGAAAAACGGTGTGCAAAGGTGGAACACTAGTTAGGAGACTGCGAGGAGGTGGAAAGGAGTGGAGAACAGCATGAAGGTAATTCTGTATGGAAGAGAGGATAAAAGGTTGATTGCATGGACAAAGGGGGGGCGTTGGGTAGGATCTGTAAGAAGGAGAAGAAGTATGTGTAAAAAAGATGTAAATAATATACCTAGTGGATAAGGAATGACAAATAAGGCATAGAAGATTAAAAATTGGTAGGAACCGTAGAGGGAGAGGCTGTCGAAGCGAGGCTGGCAAAATGTAGGTAAATGCGTGCGAGATGAAGCGAGGAAGGCAAGGCAATGATAGGGAGAGAACGAGCGGTTATAGGAATAAGGTATGGATGGATGATATTGTAGAAAGTGTGAACGGATGAAAGAATTGAGTATTTGATGGAAGAAATGTTTTAAATCATGGTGGTGTTAGCAAGTCAATTTTTCAAGGCCAGTTAGCTGAAGAATAAACGTTTATTTATTTAGCTATCAAACGATGCATTGGAGAAGAGACTCTGAAATTCAAGAATGATTTCTTAATTCGAATATTGAATTAAATATACATAATAAGTATGCAAGGATAAACATCTTTATTTTGAGAGATATGCAAAATTATAGCTTCGGACACATTTAGGACACCCTTCGCATGAAAAATTTGAAATGGACTGTGTCTAATTGTAGCCATGCAAAGCTGCACAGAACACATGAATATTTGGTACTGATAGATATATGTGGTTGTTATCTGGAAAATTGCCCTCAAAAGTGTCGCTTCCATCGCTGTGATCATAGTCGCTCACAGTGTATACTCTAAAAGCTCCAGCTGAATAGTATCCCGCATCATCTATGAAAATGTGGACATTGGATGGTCGTGTGTGAAGAGCGAAAATATAACCACGAGGCACTTCGAGAAAGGATGAATAATGTTCTCTGTTTATCCGTAAGAAATAGAAAAAGGTCAAGGAATGCCATGCATTTTTTTTCATCCAGAAGGGTACTGATGAATTGGAGAATTCGATGATATGCCCACCAAAAGTTGTGTAATCATCCATTGTGACAAAAATGCGTCCCTTCAGATCACCGGGATTTCCACGTGCAACTAATTTTGACAACAAAAAGAACAATTAATACTTATCAAATCGATCAGCGGTGTTCATGCGAATCTTCGGAAGCCTTAAACAGTAAGTGGTCGATGAAAATGAATGAAATGTTTACGAAATCAGAAAAGTACTTCTGAAAGCAGTTCTTCAATGCGTTTTGTAACTCTCAATCCGACGGACACCGTAGAAATAGAAATTCGCCTCTAAGCAAGAGGACTCGTCCTTGAGGCGAAGACAATTTTGGTAAAAAGTGAAACAATGGACCCGGAAGAATTACATGTACTCGAACCGAATCTGAAATCATAATTGCTCCATCACCCTTTGTTTTCGAGGTATCCTAACCTGAAATTGCAAAAACACGGTTTTTTGCCACTTTCGAGCTTCACTCACATCAAGAATTTTGATTCTATTGAAAAGGTAGGCATTGCAGCAGAAAGCTACGATCTTCGATTTTAAAAACCACTAAGCAATTTTCGGGAATGGATTTTCATAAACCCAGACATCGTTCTTTGCAATTTCGCAAATGTAGGTTCTAGATGATACTGATTTACATGACAAAAAATATTTGCGAGGTTCATCAATAAACTTTTACTTTATTTTCTACGTGTAAAGTATGTAAATTTTGTCATGTGGTACGTCCAGATGGAACTTTAGACGCGTAGCTTCCAAAAATTGAGAATAGCGGATATTGATAGCGTCGAATTAGAAACAGCAACCTATTAGATGCCGTATAACATAATATAAAATGTTGATTGAACTCACAATTAATGTGTGCTGAATCTGGAAAATCTTCAGGATAGCTTTGGCAGCGAATAAACTCAAATACTCATGCAAAACCATGTGTGAAAAGATATTGGTACCTTCCCGATAATTAGACCTAATATGCTAGGCCGACAACATAACTCCATGACAGGTTAATCTTAAATGCCACAGAAGAGTTGAACCAAGAACAAAATAACCTGCAAGCCATAAACCCTAGAACCTATTAACCTGCAAACACTGAGCCCGAAGAAATTCTACCTGAGATCACAATAACACGAGAGAGGTAGAGACAATAACCTGTTAACTTTGAACTCCAGAAAAGTTAACCCAAGAACAGTTACTTCAGAACGCCAGACAAGTCAAGCGACGGACGCAGGACCCTATATCTCGTCAACATGATAAGCCCCAGGCAGGTTGATCCAAGATCTTTCAAGACTTCCACTCGCGTGGCAGAATATCTTGTAAGCTGACTACTCAGGGTTGGAGGCTTGCAGGTTGTTGCGGTATCGGGTAAACCTCTTTCGAGCTTAGGGCTTGCAACTGATTGCAATCTCGGGTTGACTTTCCTGGGCTCCAAAGCTTGCAGGTGATTGTGTTTTAGAGTTAACCTTCCTAGTATTGCAGCCTTGCAGGTCATTGCAATCTAGGGTAAACAATTCTGGAGAGTAGGGCCTGCAAGTTATTGCGATCCCACGTGAACCTTCCTGGAGCTTAGGGATTGCTGCTTATTGTAATCTCGTGTTTACCTTCTTTGGTTTCAAGGCTTTCATGTGATTATGTTCTGGGGTTAACCTTCCTGGTGTTTAAGGAATGCAGGGCATTGCGATCTAGGGTGAACCTTTCTGGAGTTTAGGGCTTGCAGGTTCTTGCGACCTCGGGTAAACCTTTTTTTAGCTTAGGCCTTGCAGCTCAATGTAATCTTGGCATAACCTTCCTGAGCTTCTATACTTGCAGGTCATTGTGTTCTGGGGTTAACCTTTCTAGTGTTTAAGGCTTGCAGGTTATTGCGATCTAGGGTGAACCTTTCTGGAGTTTAGGGCTTGCAGGGTACTCCAAGCTCGAGTAAACCTTTCTTTAGCTTAGGCCTTGTAGCTCATTGTAATCTTTGCAAAACCTTACTGGGCAATAAGGCTTGCCGGTGATTGTGTTCCGGAGTTGACCTTCCTAGTGTTTAAGGCTTGCAGGTTATTTTGATCTAAGGTGAAACTTTTTGGAGTCTAGGACTGGCAGCTTATCGTAATCTTAGGTTTATCTTTCTGGGCTTGCATGCTTGCAGGATATTGTGTTCTGGGGTTAACCTTCCCAGTAATAAAGGCTTGCAGGGTATTGCGATCTAGGGCGAACATTTCTGGAGTTAAGAGCTTTCAGGTAATTGTAATTTTTGGCTAACCTTCCTGGGCTTCCATGCTCGCAGGTTATCGTGTTCTCGAGTTAGCTTTCCTGGTGTTTAGGCTTGCAGGTTATTGTGATTTTGGGTAAACGGTTCTGGAGGTTAGGCCTTGCAGCTTATTGTAGTCTTGTGTTAACTTTCCTAGGTGTCCATGCTTGCAGCTTATTGTATTCTGGGATTAATCTTCCTAGTGTCTAACGCTCGAAGGCCATTGCGATCAAGTATAAACATTTCTGGAGTTAAAGAGTTGAAGGGTATTGTGATTACAGGTGAACCTTCCTGAGGTTTAGCACGTAAGGTCCGTTTATTGCATGTTTTGAGTGTTTGCATGAGGATTGGAAGTTGTCTTCTGCTGAAGCTATCCTGAAGATTTTCAAGGTTCATCCTACAACATATGTGAGTTCGATCCATGTTTTACTTTATGTTATGCGGTATTTGATAGTTTGCTGTTTTTAATTAGAAAATAAAGTAAGAGTAAGTAAGTAAAAGTTTATTGATGAACCTCGCAGAACTCGCACCTGGTCCGGTCTGTGGGTGCGGCATTTCGTCGAAGTTATCGACACTTTGTTTCCAACATACATGCTTTGATTGAGGGCAAATTCAATTCGAAACCAATACGAAAAAGTTTTTTGGGAGCAAGTATGAGGCCCTCAATTAAATTCTGCTTATAATATATCCTCATGTTTTATGATTGACATACAAGTTTCAATGTTCTTAGCGTTTGAGCAATAAGTTGAAAGTAGTATGAACGCATCTGGAAAGGAAAGTAAAGAATATTCCACGTTGCAAATTTTCTGTCGTTTAAACCGAAGTAAAGGTCGAGGCCCGAAACTTGCCGTATAATAGTAAAGTCTTATCTGCTCCTGACAAGCAGTGCGTATTAATAATTTTCCTTAAACTGCAAGGAACATTTTTTTCGTCCCACATACATTTTTTATGAACGCGTAAATTTAAGTAGTATAATAACATCGAAAAAGGTTATAAGAATGATTCCGTTCAAATACCTACTGGAAATGCACTTCATGGAAGTTTGGCACATGTAAATCTTCTGAAAAAAGCTTGAGTCAATGCGTCAATACGCTTATCTATTCAAATTCGCAATTTGTGTCTTAAGGAATTCGGTAGAGGTAAATCTCAACCTCGCGTTGCCCCTGCCTAATCCCAGGATAATTTATTGGAATTTCTGAAAAACTTCCATAAAAACAGGAAGAGAAAGTTGTGAAGTCGATATTTTAAAAGGAAATTGAATAATCAAGCGACTACTGCGACAATAGTAGCACATCTAGTCTAAGAAACACGTACACTCATCACGCGTCATGAGGCCACTTTTTGTAGTGCGGTCCACACGGCTGTTCATGCTTGAGCGATTCTGTCTCTCACCCCGAGCCTCGCTAGCCCACAAGCTCGGAAAGGCAGTGCCGTAATCCTCAGTATAGAAGTTGTTTACTTTGCGACTTACGACGCACGTATTCACGCAAAGGTTCAGAGACTATACATACGGTCCTGAGTTTTTACGTTATCGTGATCGGTCGTCGCTTCAAATCCGATTCGAACTGGATTTTTAATGCTTTCGTTGTAGGACCGCCAACCCCTGATACCAGCTGTATGGCGCATGATGAGTGTAATTAAATTCGAGTAGAACGGGCCGTATGCAGTTGCTTCCGATGATTATCACGCTCACACTAGCGCTCCAGATGAACAGATGAAAAAATGTCAAATCTTCAACGAGAATCTATCTTTAACAAGAAAATCAGCTTCAGCCCTAAAATTTGTACAGTACAGACAAAAGTTAGAATACACCTCAGAAAAATTCAATTTTTTTGCGATACAGTCTGGCACTCGATTGATTGGATTTAATTACATGTTTCAACAAGGGAACGGCCAAAAACATTATTTTCGCTATTGTACTAATTATCTACGAACTAAACGAGGTGGCGATGTGCTCAAAGTTTTAGAGTAGCCGCCTCAGTCTCTAGAATTGAACCCGTTCGAGTTACTGTGGGATGAACTTTACCGGTTAGTGCGAGACTTAAAACGACTTAGCTTAACAGGTCTCTGGGATTGTTAAAAAGACGCATCGTACAATATAGATTCACAAACATTAGAAAAAAGCTTCTTTGTTTCAAATCATGCACTTTTCGGTCAAGTTCATCCCACAGTAGCTAGATAGGGTTCAAGACTGGAGACTAATACAGCTACTTCAATATTAGGAGCACATCGCCACGTTCTTCACGCTCGAAATAAGCACTACATTAACGAGAAGTCTGTTTTGGGTCCTTGTCTTGATGGAAAATGAAAATAGATCCGATCAATCGAGTGTCAGATGGTATTGCGGGAAAATGGTTTCTTTCCGAGGTGTATTCAAACTTTTGGCCTGCACTGTATTACTAACAAAAAAAAGAATTACCAACAGAATGGTTAGATTTAAAGCGAAACGAATAAAGTTCAACCCTAAATATGGATTTCTATCAATAGAGTGTAATTTCAATAGAATATGTGAATATGTGAAGAATTTGTGATCCTCGGAAGGAATAACTTAAGAATTGATTTGAAACATCTTTCGTTGTACATTTATGAGTGAACGTATCTTGTAGTCTAATGAAACTCAATATGCTGGGATATTTGATCATTCTTCCCTTCTTTTACTTGCTGAAGAGTCTTAACATAATCTTTCCTTATCCCCTTACATATCTTACTCTAAACGCAGTTCTGAGACTATTGAGATAGGTTCTGAACCATCTTGAGGCACAGCTTCTTAGTCACTAGAGGACCTAAAGTACTCTAGAGCAACCGGGAAAATGTTTCTCCGTGGACTACCCAAGCTCTCATAGGGTGCAAGGTGGGAATCGAACTTGCAAATAGACGAAATGGGTCCAAAGCTCATGCCTCAGCCCTCACGATCAATCGACCACTTTAGGAATCATGAAATCTATTTTTTCGAAGATATTTTCATACTTTCTACGATATCATCAAGAAAAAATACTTGAGTATTGTCAAATGATGCCTTTATTCAGTTATACGATTGGAGATACATATTTGGTTGATAATAATACACATCTTTCTTTTCAGGAATATGCCGAAATGAAGCGTTGATATACTTAGAGGACACCCTCTGCACATAGAAATTAGACCGTACTGCACTTACTGATTGCTTAACAGAGGTGCACTGTACACTCGATCATTTGGCACTGATAGATACAAGTGGTTGTTTAATGGAAAATCACCTTTGAAGGTTCCGTTTGCATCACGATGATTATGCCTACTGACAACGTATGTATCAAAAGGTTGAGCTGAATAAGATTTTCCATTTTTCAGAGCAATCTGTGCATGATCAACACGCTGAAAGAAATGTTGATTTTGAGACACTTCAATGTAGGCAGCGAAATGTTCCTCTTCTACTCGTAAGAAATAGAAAAATCCTAAAGGATGCCACGCATTCTTGTACATCCAGAAGGGAACTGATGATTTAGGAAATCTAGCAATACTTCCAACAAAATTGAAGTCATCCGTCATCGTGATAACAATGCTCCCTTCAAGATCACTGGGATTTCCACCTGCACCTGATTTTTCAAAGAAAATTGTCATTCAATAAATCGTTAGATACTAGTCACTTGAATTTTTAACAATCCGGAATTATCAATGTCTATGGAAAATAAGCGACGTATCCATGAAATGGAAAATTTGTTCCTCACAAACGGATCACGACGCATTTCAGAACGTCTGATTCAAGGGACACTCGAGACATAAAAATTCTACTCAAGACATGAGAATTTGGAGTCTGAATCCAGACAAACAATCTTCATTCGGAAGGGTGACCATCTGTACATGAAAATCCTGATATTTTCATAAAAAAATAAGCTGAGATGAAAAATTCAATTTTCCAGCAGAGGGTCTAATCCTTTACCGTTCTGGACATGATTTTGTACTCACTAGAAAATGTTTTTCTCCACACCTCGTTCAAAAGTACATTCCTCATGCATCCATTTTAGGACAGAAAGTCTAATTATGACGCGCTAGAGTGTCGTTTCTCCATTTGCGAATAAATAGAGATACAAAACTTCAACGACGTAGAATATAGTTGATACACTCTGTTCTCAGAAATCCCTGTTGCGACCTTTTTCTTCGGGACAGTCGATTTATGGAACGAAACTCGCTCCCTGTGTAACGCTGGGAGCAAAAACTTTCTCGCGCGCTCCGGCACTACATTCATGATGACCCTGAAGTTTGCTATATGCTCTAGATTAGAAATTTTTTTGATCGATGATTATTAAACGAACAGTCCGACACAGGTCCTTCCAGGTTGATGTGTCAAAGCAAGGGACGGGAGCGAAGGGAAAGAGAAGGTGATTAATAAGAAGACCGGAAGTCAGGTTCAAAGGGAGTTTTTTTTTTTTTGAACTTCAGGACTAAGTCCAACGAAAGAGACATGACGTAATTGAAAGAACGAGAAAAGAAGGGAAGGTAGAGGTAAGAAAGAAGGGAATAAATATAAATGTGAGTAAGTCAAGGAGGATGGATGCAGCAGGCCTGGACGCGGTGAAGAACGAAGCATAAATGTTTAGTACACCAGGAAGTAAGGAGAGTATGGAGGAGTAAGAGATTTCCAGGAGGAGAGGGGGAGGAGTGATAGTGCCACTCTATAGGGAAGGTGGTATGGATATGCAGGAATAAGATATAGGAAGCACATTGATGAATACGGCGAACAAAGTATACGCGAAGATGTGAGCAGGAACGCTACGAAATGATGTTAAGGGGAAGGCATATTACCGCAGACGTAGGCGGGATTCAGATCAGTTAGAAGTACTATCAAAAATATTTATATTTTGCCGCACGTGGTGGATAGAAAAATAGAAAAGAAGGGCTAAAAAATTAACGTGTTTTTCGAAGATCTCAAGGGCGCGTTTGCATCAGTGGATAGAGGGAGAATGTGGGTAGAGAGGGAGAAAAGTGAGTAGAGAGAGATCAAATCGAAGGTGTAAGGAAGGTGTATGAGGAGACCAATAATACCGTGAGGGGAAGGAACAGGATTTTAGAGGATTTCTGGATGGATAGGGGGTTAAGACAGTGACGTCCGCTTAGCCAAACGCTTTTCGCGATCCTAATCACCGGATGAGTGGTAGAAGGAGTGTGGATAGAAAGGAGATAGAATTTGGGTACTTGCGTACGCAGATGACATGGTTTTATTGGCAAAGAGCAAGGAGGTCTTGAGAGAGATGCTGAGGTTGAAAAGATACCTGTATAAGAGTCGATTCAAGTTGGATGCTGAAAAGTCGGAGATTATGTTGTTCAGGGGAGGAGGTGGAATGGATGAGGGGGAGGATCGGAAGTGGAAGGCGACACTGGGGCAGGTTCCTGGGTTTCCAATTTTAGAGGAATGGAGAAGTGAGTTATCATATAAAGAAGAGAGTAGAGAGTGCAAATATTGTGATGAGGCTGATGTTGGAATAGAAGAAAGGTTGTTCGCAGATTACTTTAAAAGGTACCGTATCTTCGAGTTTCGGCCTCTTCTTTAAAAATGTTATCAAGAAAATTATTCAAACAAACGTTGCCATGGGTTCGGTTAAAGGGACTCGCCGAGTCCAATCTTACGCGCGAACTATCTAGAAAGTATTTGATACGCGATCTGAGCGAAAGAGGAAATCTGTATCATCTTTAGACTGCTTATCCTGCGTATGCGGATTCTAGGTCCTCCATTTTTCAACGGTCTATTCTGTAGCAGCCAGTGTACAGAATTGGTTGCACTTCCTTGACTCTAACTGTACGCAGGAACTGCACAAACTTGCCTTTATAGTGCCCTAAATCTTTCGGCCCATAACCTCCTGAATAGACACTTAGGTTTAGATATGTTACGACCAGCGCTATAATGTCTCTCAAATGCTTACCTCATAATCGTAATCAACGCTGTTGTAACCTGTATCATCTTCTTATACTTCGACAAAGATATGTTTGTTCCAGCATGTTTTCCTATTATTTGCAATGGTCAGTACCCATGAATTACATTATGTTCTCATAAATAATAATAATAATAAATAATAATTAAAGTAGCAGTAGCAATTGTGGAAGTGTCCGGGTTTTCAGATGCTGATTTTGTAGAAGACATCGAACTGTGTGGGTCCAAAACTAGATAGTTGTTTCGTTTAGCAGGTGCTCAAGTTACAAAGATTGCGCGATATCAGAAATAAGTGACATTTTCAGGCTCAGAATATGGAGCAGGAGCAAAGGCGACGAGATAAAATGTATGATTGAGAAAATTACTTTTAAATCTCGAATGTGTTGGTGTTGATGCAACAATATTATTTATAGGCAATCAGAGGGTAATTTGCCTTGTGATGAATCCAGGATTTTATGAACGCACAAAACTCATTCACATCGGATATCACTTTATCATAGGAAAAGTAGACGGTTGTGAGCTAGCTGTAAAACATGTCACGAACGAAAACAAGCTGACATACGTGTTCACACGTGTATTGGCAAAAAACCATCAGAGATATCTAGTATTAGGTTTAAATTAGATCGACTCTTAGAATAGTAAAGCTGAAAAATGTTGGAATCGAACAAAATTTTGATGAATCAGAAGTATCTCCTGGTAAGTCACAAATTTGTCAAGGATTTGGAAGCCAACTGGCCATATAGCCAAACATGAAAGAAGAGTTTGCACGATTGGAAAATGAGAATTAAGATGTTCAATGTGCTAGTATAGGCAGTCTTGTGCTATAAAGAGGAAAAGAAATTGAGATAAGTTGAAGTTGTCCAGAAGATGAATGCTGAGAGAAGATCTGGGTAGAGAGGAAATGGTAGTTCGGCAGATCCATAGAGCGTTCCAGTTTGAAGGGAAGCAAAAAAAGAGAGAGGAGAGAAAAATCGCGCAATCGTGAATACAATATTCCAGGTTTAGAAAAAGTAAATGCAAATCAGAAGTTTCAAAATATGAAGGAGGGAGAAAGCGAATGAGGAAAGAATATGGTATTCATTAGGAGAACATAGAATGTTTGGCACTAGAATTAGAAGTGATTCTTGGAAATTGAGGGGAAGGATGGAGGAAAATTGTGAATTGACAGTACAACAGTTGGTATAAAAAAATTCAATTATTTCGATCAAAATATAATCCGTTCTTTTTGGAAAAAATGTACCGTAAGGAGTTAGTCTTTCCCGTTTTGAAATTCGACAATTTGATTTGAATTTGTTTCTCTTTTTCAAATTATTCGGTTTGGGTAAAAATGGAACTATTATGTTGAAATTGATTTTAAGCATTATATAAATGATTCTGCATTTTGAACAAGAATTTTTTCATGCTGGATATAATTTATTATATTTTCTATCAAGGATTCATCTTGCTTTATCGATAAACCCTAACGGAGAAAACTATTTTGTTGTAGGATCTATAAATATGGTTGCCGCTACCACAAAGAATATAAAAATATGGTCCAACTATAACTGTAGTTTCCACAACAAGACGGCTGTTTGTGTGAGAGTCTAGTTGTTAGAACTACACTGAGTGGCCACTGAAAGTATGTACTGTGGTTGTTACAACCACACTATCCAGCTGCCGCAGCTATGCACTGCGATTGTCACAAATACTACGCAGCATCGGTTGGTAAAAAGTTTTTATTTATAGGACAAAAAAAGGAATTGTGTGACTTTGAATTCAGATTTCACCGCCAATGTTTCGAAAATGGAGTTGCAGTATCAAGTCTTTCCACTCCGGATGTATAAACACTTCAAATTTGTCTGCTAGTTACTTTCTCACTAATATTCTATTTCTCGGCAATGGTCTCGGAATGAATCAACTTGCACTCAAATCTCGGATTCATACCTTCAAAACTTATATCAGTCTTGATACATTAGTTTGGTCAAACACTTCTGTATCCCAAGCATTATTGCTCTTGAAGTACTCAAATAACAATATGATGGCGTCGGGTGCTTTATGCATAACGCCACGCTCCGTGACGTACTTTGGCGCGCGCCAATCTGCGCAACTGTGCGCAACCAATCAGAAATAGTTGAGATGCAAACACTGTGCTTGTGAGACGTCCACACACTGTGGTTGTGGCAACCACAAGCCTGAAGCTACAAGATTTTAGTTGTAACTACAATATCATAAGTTGATCCAACTACACGCAAAAGAAGCAACAGAAATTTAATATGGTAGGGCTACAAATGGCGTGGTTGTTGGAGATACAACATACAACTACCAGCTCGCGGTTGTGGCAACTATATTATTTGGATCTGAGAACTTGAATAGAAGGTGTCCCAACAAGACGTGTGGAAAATGCAACCATATTGCTCGCAACTTGATAATTTTAGTTGTTGCAACCATATCAGTTTTCTCTATGCATTTTCATGCAGTGAAATTTTAGACTCCATATTCAAGGACCTTTACAAGAAACTAAAACCCTGCTTCTAATGTGTGATAATGTGAGGCCAAATCCACATTAGGTGATATCATCAAATGCAAAAAAGAGGCTCCCATCTTATTCATGATAGCGTCCCACTAACACACATTCTTTATATGGCCGATGTGAATTCGACTGTACGGTTAACTATCACTGCAACTACGTATAAGTTAACATCCTTGACAGAAAATAATTTTTGTTAATCTAAAGTTATCGTTGCATGAAAAAATTAGCGTATCTATTACTCTACCTTTTGAGACGACTTTGAGTGAACCAATTTAATTCGAACTACCATTTATCCAGCTTTTATTCGCTCTTCAAAGCAAGCAATGCTACAGTTCAATAACAAGAGAACATCTCGTTAAAGAAAGCTCAACTGAGTAATTCAAGTTATGTCAGCCATCGACCAATCAACATGATCAAGCAAATTGAACCCTTGAAGCATATCAATAGTTCTATAATGTCGAAACGATTTGACTAAGAATCCTCTATAGAATATCATACCGTTCGGAAATCGGTAACCATTGTTCCGAAGTTCAAATCCAAATTCCTACAGAATTCTCGAAATATAGACATTTTTTTAAATTGAAGAATGTCTTTATCTCCATTTTTATGGGATAGTTAAGGAGCAAATGAATTGAACTGTTATTTCCTGAACATTATTTCTCTGAACAATCACAAGGTGCCTCAGTGCTCTCCCTACCATCACAAGACTTTAGAAAAGGGTAGAAATATGACTCAAATAATTTAATAGCAGAGTCATTTCTACTAAGATTAAGTAAAATCTTGATGAATTCAGACAAAATCCAGAACACAATGAAGTGATAGCTGAACACCATATTCAAACCAGTTAGCAGTTCGATCGGAAACATGTTCAAGTGCGACATTACGTAAACCTAATAATTTTGAAAGACTTGTTGCACAGTAGTGAGTTTAACTGCTTTTTCGGAAATATATGTTTTTGGGTTTCAATTTCAAATTCTTCGATAAAAAGGATCCAATATTTAAATATGCTTGAGAATATATATGCAAATTTACTATACCTAATGATTTAAATGTTTGAATCCACTTACATTCAAAATGCAGGAAACCGACGGACAGAAGGATCAAAATACCCGTGATGTTTTTCATTTTTCTAAGAGTGTACACGATGGAAGAATAGAAATATGAATACTTTTCAATTTAGTATAAACTAATACGATAAATGACTCATATTTATGCTAATTTTTATGACTCAGATACCATAAAAATGCTTTGTTTATTCGTTAAAATAAATGGATTAGAAGATGGAAGATTTTTTATCGCAGTTTTGACAGTTTTCTCATTTACTAAATTTGTCTGTTCATGTATGAAATATATATGTTATCTCAACAGGAAACGTATGATGTACTCGTACGTACATCTGAGAAAGTATATGTGATATTGAATCGGAAGAAACCATTTGCAGGCAATAATGTGGTATTTGTGGACATACTACGCACTACGTGAGGTCACTACATCAACATGATTACTGAAAAGATATCAAATTGAAATGGAAAAAATTCAGGTAGAGAGAAACCTAATTTTTTCCATTGCAGATACTTGATTTTGGCCCTCTTTTCTGTTGTTGAAGCGTGTCTGAAGTTCTTCTCCTACTTGGTTACAATAACCATATAATTCAACCTATAAATGTCCTATCATTTATGAAAATAATTTGTAAGCTTGAGGCAAAATGTATGACTGCATATCCTGACCAGCAGTAGTTGGCCAAAAGTGAGAAACGAGCGCCAACGACCACGCTAAGATTAACACAAAAATGTTCAGAATCACCGAAACGCGTTTTTCATTTGCTTACATAAATAAAACTCAGCCTTTGCCATGACCAAAAATTGAGCGAGCCATTGCGAGGGTTCAAATTATCTATCCGTGCATTCATACCTTGTCTTAATCAAACCAATGATGCTTAATTAAATATTTCGGACTGAAACTGATAGTTGTCAGGATGTTCCCGCATGGCAAGTCCAATCCGTCCCTTTCGCACGTGTGCTTGCCTGCTATGGCGCGACAAGGATAGCTGCTCCTCCGAACTGGCCCTTTCACACCCGTGCATGTGATCCTTTATCTCTTTTGTGTCAGTGCTGGCCGCGTCAATTGGGCGATCGAATCATCAAAGGAGGGCCCGTAAGGTGATCCCTGGCCATTCGAAAATTCATAAAATTAAGGAGAATATATTGTTTGCAAAATTTTCGTTCATCTCTGTTTTCCCTAATCTTGCACATTTTGACCAAAAAAATGAAACTGTGTATTTCGCATTATTTTTTGTGCGACCGAAATTTGAATTTTTGATTCTTTAAGGAAATTCAGAAAGTTGTAAAGATCATCTTGTAGGCCTCCGATAGAGAAATTTTTTTTTTCCATTTAACTTTCTTTCATATCTTCCGTCGTCTGGCTGGAAAAGCTCGGTTGTGTTTAAATTTTGGGAATTTTGAAATGTCATTACTCTAACTGATACTCTATTGAAAAAAAAAATTATTCAGAATAGCTGTCTAACAAACTTGACCTTTAGTTCCTTACACTGAAAGTATGTACCAAAGGTCAATCGAATAGAATAGTTTTCCCGAAAATTGTCGTGCTACAGACAAACAAGCATAAATTCAGGCATACATACATACATACACACATACAAACATACATACATACATGCATAGATGCATACATACATACATACATACATACATACATACACACATACATACATACATGCATGCATGCATACATACATACATACATAATACATACATACATAATACATACATACATACATACATACATACATACATACATACATATGACAAAAACCATGGGGATGGTACCACTGCACTGGCCAGGGTTGTTCATTCATCGTGCAGGCATGAAATTTTATAAGTGTTCCAAAAAAGATTCAGATCCGCCGAAGAACTTTTCAAAAGAAAATTTGGGAAAGTGAGAGAAATTTCGTAATACTGTAATCCAAAAAAGAATCAGATCCGTCGCGTACAGTTAGTTAAGAATTATCTTGAAAGGTATTTCGGAAGATATTGATATTTCCATGAATCATAAAAAGGAGACAAGATTATATGAATAATATTTGAACTATTCTTGTTCGTGAACTGGATTTAATTGAATGCCGTTGATCTTAGACGCTGAAAATTATTCGCATACTTTGTTTGAAAGAATGCAGTTTTATCTTTCTTCTCTAGTTACAATTGAAACAGGCATATCAAGTCTCTCATCTGCCTGGCTCTCATGAAAGTTACCAATTTAACGATAAATCATTAATAAAAATAACATATAGGAAAATAAAATGATAGGAGAGGAGAGGAGCTTCAAAATTAAAAAATATGTATTGATCGTAAGATTGTAAAAGATTTTAAAAAATTATTAAAAGTTATGAAAAACGGGCAAATGACAGACTCAATATGCCTGTGTCCATTATAACTAGAAAAGAAAGATAAAAGTTGTATTCTTTCTAACAAAGTATGCGAATGATTTTCAGTGTCAAAGATCAACGACAATAAATTCAATCCAGTTCACGAAGAAAAATAGTTCAAATATGATTTATATAATGTTGTCTCCTTTTCATGATTCATGAAAATATCAATATCTTCCGACATACTTTTCAAGATAATTCTCAACTTAGTGTACGTGACGGATGTGGGTCTTTTTTGGATTACAGTATTACCAAATTTCTCACTTTTTCCCGAATTTCCTTTTGGAAAGTTTCTTTGGTGAATCAGAGTAACTCCAAAAGTTCCATTGACTGGGAGTATTTTTGTAAGTGAGAACTACGTCAAAAATTATTCAATGTCTAGAACATTAGGGACTCTTGTATAATCGATAAGTATCGATGTCTTTTGTCTCAAATTTAATTCTAAATGTATTCAAAAGGACCCTGAGTTATAATTGTGAGCATAAGAATAATCAATTATTGACTTTTAAATGTGTGAATAATGTTTAGCGAATACGGTTATCCCATGCTTCAAGTATCTTAAGATAGCATAAGTGAAATAAAGATAAAGTATAGTAAAATATGACTTTGGGCCTCACGAATTGATCTGACGACCTCTTTCTCGAATTCATTGAATGCTGTATTGATAACTCGTGTTATGTTGTTCAAGGCCAATATTATAAACGAGTATCTTGTACCCCTATGGGGTCACTATTTTCCCGAGCCATTACTGATTTCTAAAGAAACTGAATTTCAAATATCTTTTTTTCTACCGTTACGAAGACTACATTTTCACCTGTGTTCCCGAAGAGAATATAGACGAACTCCTACTGGCTTTTATCAAATACCGCAAACACCATCAATTTAGAATAGGGATTGAACATAGGGATTGACATTATACGTAAATTATTAAAACTTAACGATTACCCTAGTAACTCCATCAATAAATATATAAACGAACAAATTTTTACCTGAAAGGAAAGAACCCTGCTTCAACTCTGAATGTCTAATGTCTCGCTTTGAGCCCTTTTTACGGCTGAGATCGAGTTACGGAATGGTCAAGGGGAAGCAGCCGTCGTTGCCTTCCCCCTCCATGCTACGCCCCTTCCGCAACTCGGCATCAGCTTCCGACTGGCCTAAGCCCATTGAAGGTCATAAGCACAAATAGTCAGATAGAAAAATAAAGAAATTTGCCCATGTTTCTATGTTTTATTAAAAAAAAATAAAAGAGTTCTCTTGCGACTCCGCTGATATAAGCACAGTTGAAAATTGTATATGATTGGAAACGTAAAAAGCCGTAGATCATGAATTTTTTTTTGAAGATGCATATATTCAGATTCGAATCAAGTGATTTGTGGAGAATCATTAGTTTTCTATAGCAGATTCCGTAATTTGGTTGAGGATTGTTCAATAAATATGAGAATCAACATGTTCGAAATAAAAATTCCATTGTTTTTCAGGGCATTCCTATTCTATGGTAGAAGTTTAATTTTTATTTCAGCAGTTGAGAATCGAACATTTTTGAAGAAAAATTATATTCATTTTTTTCGCCTTATATCGCAAATTAAGTCAAATTTTGAGAATCATGTTGAAAATTCAACAATTTCTTAAGAAAATCATCTTTTTTTTAGAAAAGACTTTTTGTTATGGAAAATGCATATATTCGGGCTCGAAATTCAACAGTCTTACGGAAATAATTATTTTTCGATCGAGAATTCAACAATTTGGTTGAAAACTATCCTTTCCATTGAGAATTATCATTTTTGAGTTGAAGACAGCGCTGCATTGTAGGAAATTTCTATCATTTAGGACGAATTTAGTTTTTTTTTCGTTAAAAATTCATCACGTTTGCTAGAATTCCAAAATTAAAAAAAATATATATTATTTTTCGAAACGAATCTCTTTTATTGTAAAAATATATTCTCGCGGATTCAAAATGCAACGGTTCTGTAGAAAATTATTTATTTCTGATCGAGGATTCAACAATTGGGATGAAAATTATCCAATAGAGTCAAAAATCAACATTTTCGAGTTAAAAAATTCCACTGTTTCATAGGACATTCATATCTTTTGCTAGGAATTTAATATTTTTTTTCAAAACTTCAGAAATTCAGTCAAATTTCGAATATTTTTTAAAAAAATGCAACTATTTTGTTAAATATTTATTCCTTCCTTCTTGAAAATTATGTAGTTTCTTTGACAAATCGTCTTTTTGCTTTGGAAATTAAACAATTGAGTAAAAAATTGAATTTTTTGTTTGAAAATTCAACATTTTATGAAAGAATCGACTACTGTTCAAGATTGGAGAATTTTAAATTTTCAGGCTTCTAAATTGAACCCTTTGAAGAAAAACATTGAGAACGGCAACATTTCATATTTTACTCATTAAATATTAAAGAGTCTCAACATCCAAATATTCCTGAAAGGCCAGTCGAGAGCTGATGCCGAGTTGCGAAAGAGGTATAGCATGGAGGGGGAATGCACCGATGGCTGCTTCCCCTTAACTATTCCGCAACTCGACCTCAGCCCTTTTGACATCAAAATAGTATATACTTATGAGAAAGATACGTATCACTGTTTTTTTAAAAATGAAGACCCCACTCAATACGACGAAAATAATCATGTAATTTGCTGCGTTCTTCGTGAATGTGGATGCACTTACATCGTCCAAACAAGTAGATCCATTAAAGTTAGGATTCGTGAAGACATTATTTCTTGTGAAGAGGATAAATGGAGAATCGTACTTGTTATTCACTTGCGTGACTACGACAACCAATTTTTATTTGAAAAAACTAGGATTATTGGCTGCGATAGAAACTACAAAAGAAGGGATATCAAAGAGATGTTCTACATCATCATAAATACCAACAATATCAGCAAACGTGCTGACAATGAATTCCCTAGTTACATTAAACGTAGCCTAATTCTTTCATCTAATGATATATAAATCTTATAGATTCAAAACTCTTCCAAATTCTAACCATCCCTTTCCAGATTCAGTTTTACTCAAATTATGCAGATGGCGCAAATTTAATATACGGTTCTTGTACGTAGGTAGACAAATGTTCTCCTCTGACTCCCAAGCGACGATAAGGTATGCTTCAAGGGTTTTTTCGGCCCACAGATTTAATTTAACTAAATAAAATGCATATCATTTGCACTAAAAGGAGAGGAGACTATTGAGTTTTTTATTTTGGAGACGTTTTGAGATCAACGCACGCGCTTTTAAGGTACGGTTAGGTATAAGTACAAACTAAACCTTCTGTTTTCGAATTCAGTTGGAAGTTAAAACTTACGATTTTGTTTTGTTGTGTTTTTCAATAACTATAAAACCTTTTTTAGGCTTTCTGATATCGATTGTAATAATAGGATATATTTTTAACTTGAGAGGCCGTTCATCGAAGAGCAAAAGCTTTTACCAATTTAAAAAAAATAAAGGACCAGTAGTTCAAAAGAACAATCAACATCCCCTTCACATGTTAACACCCTGTCAAAAAGCAAACATTAATGAACATGATTAACGTCATTGATGGTACTTCGATTGATCCTCTCCATTCTAAAAATGACTCAAGGTTCTTCCAACAACTCAAGGATACCTACAGCGAAGAAGTGATCCAAAATCTCAATTCATGGACTCAAAAAAAATATGCTCTCACAAAATAAGTAATCAGAACAGGTTCTTACTTAGATGCAAATCTCAAGGTTTTTGATAAGCCCGCATGATTAATTGAGAACCAAATTTGTTCTTATCCACCCGTTATGCAAAAACAACTATAAAAAAGAATGTATTACCAATGTCAAATTCCTAACCTGAAAAGCCGATTTATCAATGTTGAGACTTACATGACCTGTTTGACATATTATGGAGGTTAGAATTGTAACATCTAAAAGTTGATCTGATTATTCCTAGTTTTTTGAATCGATAAATACTTTGACCTAGCAAATTCCGGAAACTCTGAGAAATTAGTTTTGAATGTTACAACAGGTTATGTTACCTTGTGGATGTCAGTTTTGCTGTTTCTTTATCTAATATAATTACATTTTCAAAGTCGAAGTTGTGTTGTAGAGTGGTTGAATGCTTTGCAAGGGCAGTGTTAGTCATGTTCTTATCACATGATCTTTTATGTTCTTTTATTCTCTGTTGTATATATCGTTTCCTTTGACCAATATAACATTTGTTGCAATCGGAGCAACTGATTTTATAAATTACATTAGTTTCCTTGTCTTCCGGAATTTGATTCTTCTGATGTTTGAAGAGTTTGAAAGGTCTTTGATGGGTCTGAAAATGATTTTAATGTTGTGTTTGTTATATATTTTTTGAAAAATTCTAGAAGTTTGTGTGTTAAATGGTAAGACTACTGTTCTATCCAAGTTCGTTTCTCTATTTTTGGTAGTATCGCAATTTTGATTAACAGAAGATAATTTGTTTACACGTTCATTGAATAATGTATTGATAAGTCTAGTAGGAAATTCATTGATTTTAAGAGTGTTTGCGATCATTTTCAAATTTTCTTCATGAAAAGATGTGTGTGAGAGATTGATAGCTCTGGCTACCATGCTTTTAACAATACTATCTTCATGACCATGTATTTTTTCTGTACCAATTTGTTATGATCTGACCATTTTTGGTAATAATTTGACCGCCTGAGACATTAATCTTGTTTTCATGTTCATATTCCACAGTGAATTTTAGTCTTTTGTGATATGTGTAGAACAGATCTTTGAATGGGAGAATTTGATTTTTAGGAAGACAGGCGAATACTTCGTTAACATACCGATAGAAAAACAGAGGAATAAACTGTGTGTAATTATTAGGAATTGTCTGTTCTTATTCTTCCTTCACAAGATCTAACACTGCACCTGGAATGGGTGCCTGAAATGGGTGGCCCCATGGAGATCCTATAAATCTGTTCATAAAATTTATTCTGGAAAACACAATAAGCATTTTCCAAACAAAATATTAATCTATTGTCTAGAACTCATAAGGTAGCTTAGTTTAAAGTTTTATTTGGTCCCATTTAACCCTAACCGCATCAAGTACAAGTTCATGTGGAATGTTGGTGAGAAGAGATTTTACATTAAGACTCAAGAATTCATATCCATCTTGAATATTGATTTATGAAAGCCTATGTACCAAACTCTAACTATCCTTGGCATGGTAGTTTGTCTTTCCTAAGGTCATTTCGGGTCCATATTGAGTCAGATGCGGCAAGTCTCATTTTCGGCGAGTCTCACCTGTGGCAAGTCTCTTAACGGCAAGTCTCATCTGCGGCAAGTTTCCCTTGTGGCGAGTTCCTTTGCTGCAAGCCTCTTGGAGGCAAGTCTCCCTAGCGGCATCTCTCCCAAGTAGAATGACAATTTTGTGGCAAGCCTTCCGAACCGAATTGTCTACCTGTGGCATCTCTTTACCCCCAAAAAGCAACAGTGCAGAATCTGTCCCTTACTCGATTTACTATTCTCAGCTATGTGACCTACATTATTTTCAGGACCAGTCACAGGGGTGCCCCCCAGGACTTGGGAGAAGGGGGAGGTTTTGTGACCTCAACTATTCCCCCAACCTATCACAGGGATGCCTTTTCGCCCCCTACAAGACTTGGGAAAGGAGGAAGGTATCAACCTTGTCTTATTTCCACGAACAGCGTTTTGCAACTTCATATTTTTCAAGGGGAGAGATGCCGCACTTCTGTCACTTTGGAGGAAGAGAAATGCAGTAGGTAGACAAGTCGGTCTATGAGGCTTGCCACAATATTTACAATATACCCGGGAGAGATGCTGCAAGGGAGACTTGCCACAAAGAGACTCGCTGCAGATGAGACATTCCGCAAATAGACTTGTATCCGGTGAGACTAGCCGCAGGTGAGACTTGCCACAAGGGAGACTTGCCGCAGATGAGGCTTGCTGCAGGTGAAACTTGCTGCAGGTGAGACTTGCCGCATGTGACTTGATGTGAACGCGTCATTTTAATAGGATGAGCGATGAAACGTGAGATATAATATAGAGGAGATAACGACAACCGAGACTTATCACTCCTTGCTTACATTATAATCCGTATTCATTCCGTCTGCGAGACAGCATGTAGGAAACCAACTGACTCAAGATCTCGATCCTGTAGTTTTTATTTGAAAATAGTGACTAACTATGTCTGTCCTGTAGACAGAATCAAGAAAAGACTTAAGTTTTATAAGATGATAATAATATCAAAACATACAACACTCAAACTATAGTACATTGAACAAAACAGCAAAACTGACATCCACAAGATAACATAACCTTTTGTAACATTCGAAACTAATTGCTCAGAGTTTCCGGAATTTGCTAGGTCAAATTATCCAATATTTAAAAAAACTAGAAATAATGAGATTAACTTCTAGATATTACAATTCTAGCCTCCATAATATGTCAAACAGGTCATGTAAGTCCCAACAATTTTTTCTGAAGAAGAACGTCGTTGTACGCTCAAAACGTCAAAACAAACTGAGTCTGCACAGTTAGTGCATTTTTTAATTAAAAGACCAATTATCGACAACATTCAAACATCTTGAAAAGGCGAATTTTTCACCAAAAGAATATGATGTTCATTTGAACAGTTAGATCTTCAAAACAGGAATTCGAATTTTCCACAGACAAATAAATCTCTAACCTAAAAATAAGATATCTCGTACAAGAAAGTGTTTGGTTCTATGAAACTCTAAGTTTCAGTAAACAAGATGAACTTTTAATGAAATAATCAAGCCAATAGCCCAAAAATATTTATTTTTAGCATTAAAACTTCATTTCCGACAAAACTGAAATACGCCCAAGCAAACAAAAGTAATATG
Source organism: Neuroterus valhalla (assembly GCA_011762715.2). Taxonomy (NCBI): domain Eukaryota; kingdom Metazoa; phylum Arthropoda; class Insecta; order Hymenoptera; family Cynipidae; genus Neuroterus; species Neuroterus valhalla. Next base: position 3,090 of record WSXT02004563.1, on the reverse strand, counting down.
ACGAACTTGAAATATTGATTTTTAGCACACCAATCGACTTTCGAACGAATTTCCAGAAATAAGAAGAACTCTGAATCTTCTGCAAAAATCAAGTAACACTTCATTTCAAGCAAACGTTGTTGTACATACTTATGCGAAACGTATCCTATTATCTTTTTTACTGAGCAGAATGTTATCCTTTGCAACAAAACATCGGAAAAGAGACTGTGAAATTCGAGAATGATTCGTTTATTCAAGTATTGAATTACATGAACATCAAATTTATGCGAGGAAAAACATCTTTATTTTGAGGAATATGCAAAATTAGAGCTTCGGAAAATCTTTAGGACACCCTTCGCATAGAAAATTTGAACTGAACTGTGTCTAATTAAAGCCATGCAAAGCTTCACAGTACACGGAGTTATTTGGTACCGATAGATATATTTGGTTGTTATCTGGAAAATTACCCTCAAAATTTTCATTTCCATTGCGGTGATCATAGTTGCTCACATTTTATACTGCAAAAGCTTCAGCAGAATATTATCCCGTATCTCCAATGAAAATGTGAGCGTTCGAAGGTCTTATGTGAGGTGCAAAATGATGACCACGAGGCACATCGAGTAAGGTTAAAAAATGTTCTTCGTGTATTCGTAATAAATAGAAAAAGGTCAAGAAATGCCCTGCATCTTTTCTCAACCAGAACGGTAATGATGTTTTGTGAAATTCGATGATATGGCCACCAAAAGTATTGTGATCATCCATTGTGACAAAAATGCGTCCCTTCAGATCACCGGGATTTCCACCTGCAACTGATTTTAACAAAAGAACAAATAATACTTATAGATCTCGCACAGTAAATGGTCAAGATACATGAATCATATGTTTACGAAATCAGGGAAGGATCCTGAAAGCAGTTCCCCAATGTGTTTTGAAACTCTCCATTCAGCAGACATTAGAGACATACAAATTTTGCTCTGAATATAAGGATTCATCCTTGAGGCCTAGAAAGCTTTGTCAAAAATTAAACAAAATTTTGATCAGTCCCATCATTTTGAAACTTCTGAATACACAGGCAAACACATTTTCATGCCCACAGACCCGACGTGATGTATACGAAGGAATTACATGTACTCAAACCGAATCTGAAATCAGAATCGATCCATCACCTTACGTATTCGAGTTACCCTAACCTTCAATTGAAAAAACACGTTTTTTGCCAGGTGTGGGCTTTACTCACATCGATTTTTTTCCTCCTATCGAAAATCTGGACACAGTAACAGAAAACTACAATCTTCGGCTTCAAAAAACACTACTCAATTTTTTGAAATGGATTTTCATAAGCTGCGACATCCTTCTTTGCAATTTAGAAAATGTAGGTTCAAGATGATACTGGAATACATGAGAAAAAATATCTGCGAGGTTAATCAATAAACTCTTACTGGATTTTTTACATGTAAAGTCTATTTTGTCATGTGATACGTCCAGATGGTACTTTCACCGTTCAGCTTTCAATAACTCAGAATGGTGGATATAGTTAGCATCAAACTAGAAGCAGCAAGCTATCAAATACATTATTCGAACTAGGGTGACCAGATGGCTGAAGTGGAAAAAACGGACATCTTTCCCCCACTACCACTTCATCATGTATTCAGACTAACAAACAGAGCAAAAAACGGACATATCCGTATTAAAACGGAATCATTGACTCATCCTGATTCAGTGCAAATACAATCATATTAATTCTCGAGATAAATTTACCGAGATTATTATGAAACTAAACACTTATGATTCTTTAGAAATACCTTCGGAAATAATTGGATGGCATTTCTAGAAATTCATTTTCACTGTTCTGATGTGATACTTGAATAATGTTAATTGGTATCATGTACGTGTAAATTGACATGGAAAGTATTGGAGGTGCTTCCGGGAATCGTTAATTATACTGATGTTCATGACACCCGAATGGTAATGTATGCGAACACATCTCTAATGACAAAACTACAATTTGTTCCATTACACGTATACTTTTTCCTTTTCTTCTTTTCATTTGTAACACATATCAAAGCAAATCTCGAATAGTGGCTGAAACTGATGCATCATGTGACCGAAAGTGATACTTTATGGGTAAAACTGGTGTATCACGAATTTCATTTACATTTTTTTCCTATTTATCCATCATTTCTAGCGTTTCAGAACAAATACATTTTTATTTCAATGCTTTCAATGGATGTATGAAAACTATCTAAGCATTCATCTCTCACATAAATTGACAAAATAAACGTTTTGAATGCTGTGGAAAACATCAGGTTTACTAAAACCAGTATATTCACCAAACTTGACCCAATTACGGGCATGTTGTTGGCTCATAACATACTTTAGGTTCAAATCGCTGAAACATTAGGTCTCTCAAAGTTCAGAAAAGAATCTTCCTATTTGAAAAAAAACGTATCTTAGCGCTGATATGCTTCGAAAGCCTGTTTCATTTAGAGTGTTAGTAAATGACAGTCCAAATATCAATTGGTATCCTTGAAGCTGGACAACTATAGTATTAGACAATTTTATTAAATTTTTGTCCGTGTATCCATAATGAATCAAGAACGCTTATGCCTTGTGATATACTTACATATTTTTTTGGATCAAACAGAATGATAGTTGGTTTCTTCATTTCTTCTCAAGTGAGTCAATCGGAATAATTTCCATACTTCTGGGAGATTTAGCTAGCAATTTATTTGGAACTGAAGAATATGATATTGGAAGGATTAGAATTTCAACTTCTATTTAACGTCAATCTACAGTCTGTCAAGTTAAAGCGTGGGTGGCTTTACTCGCAGTCGGTAAGATGTATCGACATGATTTTGGTGTCAAAATATTAAGAAGAGCTCCCTCTTTCATGCTTTTTGATTTAACATTCAGTTTGCTTTCAATTCTCATCTTGTTACCACGTTACAAAAAATGAGTTCCGTATACGCTTCGCGCTTCGAGGCTGTGTTCCTTTGTTCCCACCCAAAAGGTCCCAAATTGTCTCACAATCAAGCTGCAAAGTACATGGGAAAATCATCGTCGTTCGTCAGCAAGTGGGTAAAGCGGTATAAAGAGACCAAAAATGTTGAT
>WSXT02004552.1:0-14954 GCA_011762715.2 Neuroterus valhalla | reverse complement strand
ACAGGATAGGGACGCGTGGCGGTCTCGGGTAGATGAGGCAATGAACTTTCGAGTTCCAAATGCTGATAAATAATAAACAATTTTTGGATCCATCATTTTTTCGTATCTCGTATTTTTTTGCTGAAGAATGCAATTTTTTATTTTTCTAACATTTTTCACGATATAAACAAAAGATATTAATCTCATGGAAAAAGAGGTCTCAAGAAAATTGATTAATTAATTAAATAATTTAATTTTTAAAGCGAATAATTAGGTTCTTCAGCATTTTTTCGGACCTTGCAATGTTTTCTTCCGTGCTCTCGTGCTTGATGGTTATATTTTTGATTAACAAGATATCAGAAAAGCATTTAGGAGTATTTTTAACTTTTAGTTATCGTATCGTTTAATGGTTTCCTAATTTATTTGTTTTTTGAGTGAATCTGTTTCATTGGTTAGTTTCTCTCCATGATGAAAATAGAAGACAATTTCACTTGTTGAATGCGGTACTTATGTTTGTTTTTTTCTGATGGAATTCTTTCTGGTGGGGATAAATTTTTGACTTTGAATGGTATATAAGCCGTGACTGGAGCGACAAAAATCATCAGTTCTTCATCAAGTTCGAACTTGAATGAATCTCCTAATTATTGCTTTTTTCGCACTTTTGTGTGTGGCATTGCTCACTGGCCCTGTTGCTATTACAATAGTAAATCCGCCTCCGCCAGAAAGTTGTTCTATTATAAGTCCCGGCAAAGCCTGTAATTATCAAGATAAAAAATGTTGTGACCCTCTCAAGTGCCAAAGTGAGTAAATCATCATTTGAGCATAGCTCAGAAAAAGCGATTGTTCCCGAATAGTTTGAATATCCTTTCAAACAATGAAAAGTGCCATTGTTTTTCTATTTGTTTCCGTATCCTGAAAATATAACAACTCAAATGTTCACCAAAGCCAGTGTTCTTTCGAAAATCAAAATCTTTCAGTTTCTGAAATAACAGTTCAAAATATTACCAGTGAATAATCAAATGTATATTTCCTCTTTTGGGCGCAGAAGCTTCGAGGACATGCCAGCTTCTGATCTATCACCCTTGAGTATAGGAACTAAGAAGTGTGATGCAGACTGGAAAAACCTCAACTTTTCCCGACCTTTGATTCCTGAAAAATTTCTAAATGTGCTGCATTTTCAAACACACTTTGGCTTGTATGAGAAAATTTTATGAAAAATAAATAACTTCAAAAAATTGAAACAATCGTAGTCATTTCATACGCTTCTGAATACAATGTATTTTCGTTATTTTAATCATATCCTGAAATCATCCCCGGCGTTGAGCAACGCTTAGCGTGGTGGTGCTAAATTGGAGGGAATATAACAAATAATAGCTTATTTTTTGTTATTTTGAGGAAAATTCCGTAATCAAGGTACAATTAGCCAAAAATTACAATGTTTGATTCTTTGATACTTTGAATATTCTAAAATTCATTAGAGGAAGGAGTGCGTAGAATGATTTGCACAAAATGTGTTATTAAAGTGTCGCTTACTTCGAACATTTCATTTTTGAATTTTTGTTCTGGTGTTATGTTGTATCCTGCGTCCAAACTTTTATCCATGTCTTGTTTTTTCACAGACCGTCTCCTTTTTTGAGTAAACTCAATTTCAATTTCAATTGATGAAGCTTAATTTTTTGCAACATTAAAGAATTTCTTCCCAAACTCTTCATCTCGGATTTTTTGAATCTGTTTTGTGAGTCCTTCTACCATTTTGGATGCTCTATCTACCGTGACATTTTTGTATTGTAAGCATCGATTCACTCTGTCAATTACAGTTAAAATTCGAGCCCACACAGTCAAAGTGCACACGAATTTATAATCAATATTAGCCAATAAGCTCCTGGCTGTTGCAATGGTATCTGCATTATATTTATCAGAAGCCAAAACCTCTGATTCAGTGACAACTTGGGGAAGTTGTGTGTTTAGGGCGTTCACTGCCCTCGATTTGGTCGACTATCTAGTGTCTGCGTGACATTTCAAAAACACATTAATATGTTGCATCAGAACTTCCCAACGAATTGTTGAACCAGGAAAAAAAGTAAACAGTCTTTGAACTATACCAAAAAACGTTATCATATGGAACGAAACGTTAGCAGCATGAACTCCTGCAAGATTCAGACTATGTGCCGTGCACGAAACAAATTGAGCATGTTCGTTCATTTCTTGAATTTTAGCTCGGACACCGTTGTATTTTCCGCTCGTATTACTTCCATTATCATAGCCCTGTCCTCTGATATCTTCAATGTTGAGACCATCCGCTTTTAATTTTCTGGTAATTTCATTTGCTAATCCGTCGCCAGTTTTTTCATGAGAGACAATGAAGTCAATGAAACGTTCTTCTATGGTGAACTTTCCATCAACAATTCTTACATATCTCAAAATTTGGGACATCTGTTCTTGATGAGAAAAATCTGGAGTACAGTCAAAAATAATAGAATAATATTTGGCGAACTTCACTTCGTCAAGAATTGGTTTCCTAACGGTAGCTTCCCTCTCTTGATCTATTGCGATTTGAAGAGACGAGTCAATGGAAGATTTTAGGCTCAAATTTTTCTCCAGAGCCTTCCATTTAATACAGTTTTCACGGTGTAAAAGTGAGTTCTCATGTTCAGGAATCCTTGGATTCAAATGTCGCCAGTCGTTAAAGCCTTGTTCTGGATTGTCAAGTGACAATACACTGGGATTTCTTAGCAGGGTTATGCTGAACAGATTACGAGGGAAACAAAATACCGCTCCTCTTTTTCTGCTATAGATCAACCAGCTTCTGTCTACAGACTGTCCGTTAGATAATTTTCTTGTAAACCATTCTCTAGAAAATTTTCTATTTCCAGTGCGTGCAGATAGTGAAAAGTCTGATTTTTTTCCTTGGTCTGGACCAAATTCTACAAGAAAACTACGAATTTGGTCAGTCATTAAGAGCCATGATTTTGGATCATTTCGATCAATAGTGGCGGTCCTTTCCACTAAATCTGTATGCGAAGATTCTTTCAACTCGTTACTCTCATCTTCAAGACTGAAATCGTCTTTCTCCTGCGATGATGATTTGATTTTGCTTTCAGATTTAGATGTCGAAGGTACTTGAATATGAGAGAATTCTACGTTGGAGAGATAACAACCCTAGCAGATATGATATTAAACAATCCTTCTACATGAAACTAGTTTTACAATTAATTTATGATTCACAAGAAATATTTTGATGATGAAACAAGAGATATAATCTTGGCATAAAACCAAATTCAATAAATAAGGTAAGATCTAGCAACGCATTTTAATTACTTTGAGAAGAATAGCAGATTCATGAATCTCTAAGAGATCCGAAAGGAATAGTATGAATAAGATAGCAATAATCGTAAATAGTTGGGTTTCCCGAAATAATATTTTACCAAAAAGTCAGAAAAAAGAAGGTTACAAGTTCCTCCGAGCTTGTTATGCCTTACGATATACAAGGTATTTCAAAGTGAAAATGGCTTTTACATCTTCAATGAGAATTCCGTACTTACCTTACTTGGTAATTGCACACACCACGAAATCAAATCCTGGGACAACAGTAAAACACAAAGAGTCGAATTCAGCTAGTTAATCAACTTGCAATCGAAGCGGAGATGATATGCTCGTTCGGGACTGTGAATCATTGAGATAAGGAAAATGCGTAACCTTGCGCTTCACCCACTGCCGGACAGGCTATTAGCTCTGTAAATGTAACTTGAGGGCGCCACTCTACCTTTTTAGAGTGGTCTGAGTGTGCAGTTACACGAGAATGATGATTGCCGAAATCAGGTGACGGTCTGGGGTTGGTGGAAAAACAACCTCGTTTCTAGATCGTCCAATGAAACTTGCAAAACTTTCGAGGCCTGCAATTAAATATAAAGGAGCAGCTACATGTTCCGGAAATCAAAATGGGGGCGTGAGCAGGATCGTCAGCAAAGTATATTTCTAGTTTAATTAGAAATTTATTAGTTTCATCAGGTGATTTATTTATCCATTTTGCGCCCCTGTGTGCTGTGCGCCCGGGCGGGGGCACCGACGGCACCGCCCTAGTTAGAGCTCTGGATGCCAGAAGCACCTTTCACAACAAGTGTTACGAAACCGTGCCGTGAAACTTTCGCGAACAAGAGAGGTACGCGGAACGCTTCCTCAGCAACTGCAAGAACAAGCCGCAGAGGAAAATCAGGAAGCGATATTAAGACCAACTGCTGAAAAGAGGTTCCTCTTGAGAGACGATGGCGATTTTTGGACAAGGAAAAACGTAAACATTCAGGATTCTCCCAAGCCTTATGATCTGGCTGAAATGGATGCTACGCTTCGTTAAGATCTCTCAGAAGATGCAGACCTCTGGACCATCAATTGTTCAGTTTATCATGCGGCGAGAGCTGTGGCTGATTCAAATCGAAGGTTCAAACCAACGATTGATGGAAAAACTAAAAAGCGCTTGCATCAAGTAAACAATAAGATTGCCTGGGCAAGACAAAACGCGTCTTGTATGCAGTGTGTGATTGACTATATAAAATCTGGTAAGCCTTTTACGGCAAGGGTCCGAAAGTTCGCGAATGAAATGAGGATCCACCATCAAACATTGGAAATGTCCAAGCTGATGACCATGAAACAGCACATTGTTGAAAAAATACGAGTACTATCTGACGCAAGAAGGAGAATAAAAAAGAAAGAAGGATGGGTCAGAGAGTATCAAAAGTTCCTCGCTGACCCATCGGGCCTCTTTAGTGATCCTCCTGTTCTTATCGAAAAGCCTCCGGAGTTCGAAGAAGTCGAGACATTTTGGAGGGAGATTTACGAAGTGAAGCATTCATTGGATAAAGGCACTGAGAATATCATACGTTTCAAGGAGCTGTGCAATAACCTCATAATATCCGAAAGGGAATGCCTACCAATCACCGCCGAGGAGGTAAAGAAAGCATCAAGGGGCACGAAGAACTTCTCCGATGCTGGTCCAGATTGTATTAGAAACTTTTGGTGGAAGAAGTTCACTTCTACACACCAACATCTGGCCCGCATCTTTACCTCATATTTGAAGTCGAAGATCCCTATTCCGCAGTGGCTGGTGTTAGGACGCACTGTACTCCTACCGAAGAAAGGCGACTTGTCCAACCCAAGGAACTACAGACCAATAACTTGTCTGAACGCGGTGTATAACGCGGTCTTTACATCTATACTGAATGACAGGATTGTTCGGATAATTGGACCTGTATGGAGTTAGATTTACGAACAACGAGAATCGAACAGAGGCGCAGCAGGCTGTCAGGAAAACCTGCTGATCGACAGGAATGTCTGCAAAGACGCTGCAAACCACAAACGCGATCTGTCGATATAGTGGGATGCATTGAGAGATTAATGCCTCTTTGGAAGACCAGATAGACTATTACTTCTGGAAAACTTCGTGTGACAACCAACAGTGTCACTTTCCAGAGGGGTGTCTTTCAGGGTGACGCCATGAGCCCCCTCCTCTTTTGCATCACACTATTGCCTCTATCCCTCGCACTCTGTGATTCTCATGGAAACCTCTGTGGCGGAACTAATGTTCGTGAGCATAAGGTCACTCATATTTTTTATATGGATGACTTAAAGATCTATGCTTCTGGAAAAGAACATGTTGAAGATGCTGTCAGTATCCTCGGGAGGTACACACGGGAAATTGGTATGGACTTTGGATTGGATAAGTGTGCCAAGATTCATCTGAAACGTGGACATATAGCAGTTATAGATAAGGAACCTGAGCTTGTTGACCGGAGTGCTATTAGACACCTTGGCGCTGGGGAGGCCTACAAATACCTTGGTGGGCCTGAGAGCCGCACTCAGGATACAACATCAGTAAAGGAGGTTCTCCAAAGCAGAAACAAACACCTGCTCCGACGGATTTGGTCGTCCGACCTGTTATCGTTGAACGAGATATCTGCGACTTACATGATTGACATCCAAGTTCTACTCTTTTCGTTTGAGAGTGAGGACAGTGCATCACACCATTCAGATGCCACGCTATCCAACCCATCGTCGTTGAACAAAATATCTGCGACTAACATGCTTGCCATCCTAGTTCTACCTTATTCGTTTGGGGTGGTTCCATGGACGAAGAACGAGTTCAAGGCCCTTGATATTACTACGCACAGGATGATGCATATGAAGAAAAGGCAATGGTCAGGAATAACGAAATGAGTGGGGAAGGAGCGTTCCTCTACAAAGCCGCGGAGAAGGCAGCTAAAACTCTTGGACAGAATCTCAACATCAGGAGTAAGGACAGTGCACTACTCCATCAAGAGGCCCCACTCCTCAAAGCACAGGTGAAGAAAGCGGAGGCGAAAAACTTTCTGAAACAACATGAAGAAAAGGCGATGCACGGAAACTTTTACAAAATTGTAAAAGAACAATCCTTGTCACATGAGTCAACATTTGCTTTTCTGAAATCACCTGGACTCAATTCAGGAACCAAGAAATTCATTTTCGCGTGTCAGGATGATGTGATTTCCACCTTAGCATACCGTAGAAGCATATTACGTCAAGAGGTTTCCAACGATAGGTACAGGGCGTGTCTTAAACTCCCTGAATACTTATGGCATATACTATCCAATTGCCCTATCCACGCAGGAACGACGTATTTGCACAGACACAATGCTGCCTTAAGAGTGCTTTACCACCATCTTTGTCGCTCTTATGGCGTTGGCCGCGATCCTGCCCCGCTGAACGCTCCTTGACAAATGTGACCGAACCATATTCGTGATCGAATTTTCTTTTCCGGCCGACTCCAACATCAAAGTGAAGGAAACCGAGAAAAAGGAGAGTTACAAAGATCTCAGAGAACACCTACAGCGACATTATCAAGGATATTAGGTTAAAGTAATTTTTCTCCTCATCGGTGCTCTTGGAGGTGCGATACCTTCACTAATTAGTAACATGAAAGCCATACCCATATGCTCAAAGAGACTAAACAAATATTTTCATGTCCTAATATTTTTCAGAATAGGAATCAAACATTAATGAATATCGTAATACAAGATAATAATTTAAGATTCTGCACTTATTCCTTTTGAAAAACAAAGATTATTATTCAATTAATGTTCTTGACTTATTAAGAAGGAGGGATTGTATAAAATAACGATAACAATACCATTTTTTTTATAATAGTTTCAAAAATGATTACTTCCGTGGGCGTTTGTTCAAAAAAACTTGAACAAAATCAGCAGATTTATTCATCTGAAAATTCTCGTCGAGATTTTATAAGTTTTTGTTGAATTTAATTGCAAATGGTCTTTTGTTCAAGATGAATAATAAATTTTTCTTAAGACTTTTTATGCTATTTATCGCAACAGGTCGTATTCTTAATAAAAAAAATAAATAAATAAATACCCTGATATAATTTTTTGACTGTGCAGCCTACGAAGCTGCTTTACAAAATTTAGAAAAACTTTAGATTCTTGAAGAAAGTAAGAAATTTTTTTTCAAGAACGAAACATGAAAAAAGAAATTTGATATAGTAAAATTTGAAGCCTCGGAACATCAAAAATGTTGAATCTATAAATGAACTTTTTGAATGATTTTAAGCATTCAGTATAGAAAATATATGGATTTATTCCAGAATCTGAAATCATAAAATGTCAAGTCGGCAACAATATTTCATGAAAAACAATCTCCATGTTTCAAAGAAAATAAGTTCAGAATCGTTAAGGATTCTTTTATTTCTAATAGTTATGAATGTCTTACATCTATGCAAACTAAATTTGAACAAAAGCTGAAGGCGGCAAGGAAAGAAGAATATTGGAGTTAAGCTTCTTATATTCTATAAAAAATTTATTTTAAAACATTTTTTGTAAATTAGGGCGTTTCCGAATTTCAAAGTAACAATCTGCACAATTTTCGAACTTTGGTAATAAAAAAGTATAGATATTTCTAAGAACTTAAAGGCAAAAAACTTCGATATATGAACTGTATTTTATGTATAATAATATTTGTTTTCTGGAAAAATATGTTAAGAGTCGTAATGTTTATTCTGAATCTTAATGGGTAAGAATAATTCTTTCGTATTTTAGAGACTATCCAAAGATCCATACATTTTATTTATCAGGCTATGCACCCCACGAAGTTGATTTACGAAAATTTAAGAAAAATTCTGAATTTCAAATATCAAAATACCTTATTGGAAAATAAATAACATTGATTAATTTCAAACATTGTATCAATTCCTATACCTGTTCTGATTTTTTAAGCTTTTCGTTGAACAATTTTCAGTTTTTTACGTTTTTATTCTCATCTATAATATGAAATTATTCAACTTCGAAAGCTTCCAAATTAAACTTGTTGGAATAAAAATTTTGTAATATGCATTTCCAAACTTCGAATATAAAATCATACAATCTTGAACGTTTTGAGACAAAAAAATTTGAAGATTTTATAATTATTGTCCTATTTCAAAACTTTTAACTAAAATATGCTATGATTCACATTATTTCCAACATTCACTTGATTTTAAAATGTTCTCTTTTTAGGGGCTTTTCATTTGGAAATTTAAACACTTTCAATGTCTAATTATCTCATTCCCAACGCTTTTGGTCAGGAATTGAAATTTGAAAAACAACAACATTTGAACAACAACATTTGAAATTTTTCCCATTCACAATAATTGTTCTATTATCTTAGTTTCAATTTCCCTTGATTCAATTTCGAAAGTTTTTCATTCAAGATTTATTGCAATACATTGTCTTCTTATTCAAAATTTTCTTTATTTAAAAAAATTGTAATATGTAGTTATCAGGTACTGGAAGTGAACTCTATATTTTATTCAAAATTTTCTTATTTTGACAATTTTTTAGGTCCAATTTCTCCAATTTAAAGTATGGACGACCTCTAGCTTGACACGAATCTTCTGTCTCATTTCAGAGTTTCAATATTTAATCCAGAAGAAAACTTATCCTTAACAAACTTTGAGACAGACTCTTTTAATTCATAAAATTATGAATGGCTGAATATAAAAGAGCCTTCGTGGTCTTTTTTTGGAAATTCATGAATAAAATTAATGAAACTGGAATATTCAGTTGATTTCTTTTGAATCTATGATACTGAACGTAGTCAATGTCGATTTGTCTCTTTTTCGCAGAAACTATACCTTTTTTTCTCGAAAATTCAACTTTTTGATTGGAAATTTATTGTTCTGGTTTAGCTGAAAATTAATAATTTGAAAAACTATAAATTAATCTATCTTTAAATCGGAGATAAACTATTCTATTTTGTATCAAAAATATATTTTTTAGTTGAAAATTCGAATATTTGTGAGAAAAATTGTGTATTTGGTTGAACATCAGACTCTTCGATTGAAAAATTATCTATTTAGTTGAAAATTGGACCATTTTGTTGAGAATTTTTTTTTTCAAAGCTCCTATTCCATTGAAAATTCGTTTTTTCCTTGAAAAAATGTGTCCCTTGCGTACAAAACTAATCTTCTTGAATAAAAATTACCTTGCTGTTTGGGAATCCAACTACCTGATTGATTAATGATTATTCCACTCTATTATTGAAAATTGTACTTTTTCCTAAAAAAAAAATCTCTTCAAAGAAGAACGTAACTATTCTATTCTTTTTTGAGAATCTACTCATTTTTATTAAGAATTTAACTTTTCCATTAAATAATTGATTTTGCTTTCTTTGAGAGCTCATTCATTTGGTCGGGAATTCAACCATTTTGTAAAATTTTGTTTCTTTTAGCTGGAAAAAAATTTTGGTAACTACAAATTTATCTATAAATTCAACTCGGGAATCAACTATTCTATTTCGTATTAAAAATGTATTTTTAATTAGAAATTCAACTATTTTCCAAAAAAATTGTGTATTTGATTCAACATTCGCCTTTTTGATTGAAAACTTATTTCTTTCGTTGAAAATTGAAATAATTTGTTGGAAAGTCAATTTTCTTTTTTGGTACAAATTCGACTATATATTTATTTGAAAATTCGTTCTCACTTTGTTCACAATAATTCGTCTTTTTTATCAAAAAGGAAATCGTACACAGCCAATAATCTCACTGCCCTTTTTTATAGATATGGCGATCTCTGCTATGGTGAAAAATCAATCCTCCGCGTTTGAAAATTAACTTTGTAACAGTCCGTTTCGTTCTACCTGTAGGTTGTCCCGCCGGACGCTTCAGCCTCGCCAGTGTTTCGGAGTTAGGACAGGTTTTATTAAAAAACGAAAAACGGTTTTGGATAGAAAATAAATGAGAAATATATGTTCTTCCTATAAAGTACAATACTAATTGAAACTGAGAATGGACGTGTTATGCGGGTGTGTTTGTGTGTGTGCATGTCAGTTACATTTTTAAGTGTGGTTGTGGTTTCAGAACGTACAGTTAAAAGTTTCGGTGTGAAAGAGTAGTCTTTCTTATATTGTCTGAGAAATTAAGAATGAGGGAAAGAAACGAATGAGATTATTAAAGCGGCGCCGGGTAGTCGTTTTCCGGAGCGGAGGCCTGGGCGCTATCCCTACGTCGCATCCTGGAAGCAAAAGCAAAGAGGACTCCGGATTAACAGAGTGGGCGGCTGTCGGTCGCGCGCGTGGGTCTCTGGAGAAAAACCAGGCTACCTTCTCACGGTCGGTTCTGGTCAGGTGTAGTAGGAAGGACGCTTTGACCCGGACCCCTTCAGGAGGCAACGCTGCCAGAGGTCGCTCCCATTCGGCTGACAGGAGGACGCCGCGGGCAGGCCGGTCAGGGGCACCTGACGCCGGCGTACACTGGATTCGAAGGAGGGCCACGGGGGCACCCGTCGACCGCCGACCAAGCCGGCTCTGAGGAACAGGAGGGATCGCACTAGGAGGCAGTGTGCTTAAATCGGAAACTGAAGCCAGTGACTTACATACGCGCACTGTGTGTGAGTGACAAGGCCAGCGCGCGTCACACACAGCGCGCGTGTATCAGTGACTGGCTTCAGTTTCCGATCTAAGCACACTGCTAGGAGGTAGGAAGGATGGCAGGATGGCCAGGGGAGTTTCCCCACGTGAGAGATCCCCGATGTTACTCGGTTCACCGCACCCGACGAACTCCCGTTCCTACGTCGCGCAGTCAGTTATATAGCCTGTGCCTACACGGCGCGTCGGCGCACTGGGCAGTGGTGCATGGAAGACAGCAACATCGTTTGATCGATGTGCGTGTGGGTCTGCGCGCTATGTAAGGGTACGTTACAACTTTCTCTTTCCGAAGTGATTCTTCTCGTTAAAAATTAAACTGTTTTCTATCGAACTATTTAGTAGAAAAACAGCTCTCTTGGTGAAAAAATCTGATTATTAAGTGGAAAATCCAACATTTTTGTCTGAGTCATCTTTTGTTGTCATCTTTTGAGTCATCTTTTGTCCACTTCATAAGAACACATTTTTTTACATTTTCATTCTGAATGAGGAGGTATCAGTTCAAGACTCGTGTATTTTGTTGAAGAAGCAATTTTTCATTCAAGAATTCATCTTTTTGGTTGCAAACCCATTTTTTTTAATGAAAATTGATTGATTTTTCGATACTTGGTCTCTTTCTGGTTGAAAATTAGTCTTTATTACTGAAAATTTATCTTTTTTAGATGTAAATTGAGCTATTTTTTTAAAAAAATTTGTATTTTGTTGAACAATCACTGTTACGACTATGAACTCATTTCTTCGATCAAACATTGAATTATCCTGTTGGAAATTATTATGTTTTTTTGGTTGAAATTCCAACTGTTTCATTTAATTTTTTTTCATATTTACATTCTCATTCTGAATGAGACGGTATTGGTTTTATGCGAAAAAGGACTTCCACGGATTCAATTAAATCTATACGTTTTGAGACCCCCTGACTCAGAAAAACTGTTTTAACGAAGGTTTCTGTATGTCTGTCAAGTTATCCTTGACAGCCTGCAAAGGACAGGGATAGATGAAAACCTCATAGGTTCGACAGCGTCATATCTCTCGGACCGTGTTTTGATATTCGAAGCTGCAGGCGAGGTGAGGAAGAGCGTAGTGAACAGTGGTATTCCACAAGGGTCGGTTCTGGGTCTAATTCTCTGGAACACCCAATACGATGATCTCCTCAATGTGGAACTTCCGGAAGGAGTGAAACTGGTCGGCTTTGCTGACGATGTTGGTATGCTGGTAACAGTAGCCAATAAAACACTACTTATGCTTGATGCAAGCACAGCAATACTCAGAGTATTGGAATGGTTAACGGAAATGAAACTTCAAAATAAGCCTAAAAAAAAGAGGCAATACTCCTGACAACCAAGGCAAAAATAGGTCTTATCAGCTTCAGAGTTCAAGGCGTTGAGATTATTTCCCAAAAATCCCTAAAGTAATTGGGAGTGTGGCTGGACAGCAAGCGCAACTTTAGGGATCACATTAATAAAACGACAAGTTGTACCGCATTCAAAAGGTCATGGGAGTAAAGGTTTGCAGCGGATACCGTCCAATTTCCGTCTAAGTCGTAGGAGGGATAGAGGAGATTACCCCCATTGAGCTGCTAGCCAAGGAAAGGAAGGAGAGGTACGACAGTTTGGAGCCAATAAAATGCAGAGAAAATTTGATCCGAAGTTGGCAAGAAAAGTGGACGAATGGAAAGCATGGGCGCTGGACCTGGAGACCAATTCCGAACATCAGAGCATGGTTCGAGCATAAGCACGGCGAAATGAATAACCTGTCGTAGGCAATGTCAGGCTATGGCTGCTTTATGGCCTACCTTTATAAAAGGAACATGTAGGGGATAGACAAATGGCACTATTGTGATGATGAAACCTCTGTGGCGGAACTAATGTTCGTGAGCATGAGTTCACTCATATATTTTATATGGATGACTTGAAGATCTATGCTCCTAAGAAAGAACATCTCGTAGATGCCCTCAGTATGGTCAAGAGGTACACGAAAGAAATCAGGATGGATAAGTGTGCCAAGATTCATCTGAAACTTGGACGAATAGCAGATATCTCCAAAGCAGATACAAACACCTGCTCCGACGGATTTGGTCGTCCAACCTGTTATCGTTGAACAAGATATCTGCCACTTACATGCTTGCCATCCAAGTTTTACTCTATTCGTTTGTAAGTAAGGACATTGCATTACACCATTCAGATGCCACGCTTCTGAAAGCACAGATGAAGATTTCGGAGGCCAAAATCTTCCTAAAACAACACGGAAACTTTTACAAAATTATAAAAGATTGATCCTTGTCACATTCTGTTAATTTAATTCAACCCATCATCGGTGCTTTTGAAGATGCGACGCCTTCACTGGCAGTTACCTCAAAGCCATACCCATGTTCGAGAAATATGCCGTGGCACCTGCTGGATGGGAGCAGGGGAGCTTGTGCCACTTTCCTGAATGACAGTTGCTACCAGGAGGACCCTGCGAAGGTCGTTCAACCAATTTATTACAGTAATAATATATTCATACAGATTGGTTGAGTTTTGGACCACCAAGAGCAACAGCTACTTAGTATTTAGCAAATTAAAAAACTCTTGAGTTACCGGACTCACGACTCTCCGTAACCCGCCAGAGCTCTCACAAAGTGCAAGGCGGGAATCGAACCCGCAACCAAATTGCGTGGGTCCAAAGCTTGTGTCTCAACCACCATCATTAACTCACTACTTAGAGGAGACTAATCGAACCATTTGTAATATTCCCAACACCTTTATCTACATTTTCCCATGACTTTCAAAGCTCCTTCTATAAATGTCTATGGTAAAGAATACGTCTTGATATCAACTCCGAAATTCAAAATTCTCCATTCATACTTTTATTTTTAATTGTATAATTCGAATTTCATTATGATGCACAAACTAAACTGTTGCCTTGAATTTTAGAATTATTGCTAGAAAATGATATAGTTTAATACGAATACGTAGGGACAGATTGCATTATTTATTTCAGTATCCTCGCAACATTTCTCTTGAATGGATTCGACTCATCTCTGTACATAAGTACGATGTAAACAAGAGCAATCAACTCGTTATTGGTCGTTCGTTTTTACTCAGAAAAAGTTAAAAATAGTTCTACATGCTTTTTTGATATCTTGTTTACCAAAAATATAGCCGTAAAGCACGAAAGGAAACATTTTTGTTTCTTCAAATTCTACTGTACTTGATATTCTGCTTATAGAGCTAGAAATATTTGATTTTTAATGAAATTATTAATAAAATACACAGTTTTTATTCAAACAAATCCAACTTCCAATTTTCCCAGTATTTGATATTCTCTTCAAAAGATTATCTTGTCTTTTACTGAAATTTTACCCTTTATAAATTTTCTTCAAAATTCGGTTGAAAAGCCCGGAGTTCATAGAACAGAATAACTGAAAGCAATTCGCCCGCTACATGGGCACATTCTCATTGCTGCGCTTCGCGCGCGGCTCACTCCGCTCGCAAGTTTGAGCGCTTTTAGGGCATGCGTCTATTAGATCTCGCGCTCTTCCAAATAGTTCGATATCCAAAAGTATAGTTCATATAATAGAAGATATCGAAGATAATTAACTTTCGAAGTCAAATTGAATGGTTAAAATTTCAGTTCTTAACAAAAAGAATCACTTTGAAACGAGATGAACAAAGTTAGTTATGTGTGAGTTTCCACAGAATGTGGAGTAGAAGAAACATTGTTTAACGAGATTGAAATAATGTTTTCATAACACGTGAAACAAAAATTCGACTTTCGCTGCCTCTTGAGCGATGCGAATATGGCGAAAGTAAATCAAATGTGCAAGCAGAAGAAATTTGAGAGTGTTTCTGTATTGGCATCACTGGGTCGCGCGCATAATATGCTTCAATAATGCCAACCCATTAACGTAGTTATGTATGTTGTAACATTACTCGATCTTGCTCGATCTGTCCTTAAACCGAGGATGATTTTATTTATCGGAGTCAAAAGTATTTTCCACGTATCTGGCTAGTTATCACATGAAAGGTCCTGAACTTTTTAAGTAGTAGAGCTGTTGC
>WSXT02004541.1:0-14955 GCA_011762715.2 Neuroterus valhalla | reverse complement strand
TTATGGTTTTCACCATGAAAATCAAATTTGCGCCTATTTCCACTATCATATTCGTGATCAGCGCGTCAAAATACGTCAGTATACAGAGTTTCAAAGAAATCGGAAGTAAGCGCTTTTCGGAACTTCATCCAAAACGCGAAATAAAAAGGAGCATTTGTCAAAACTAGTTTTAACTAGTTAAAACGCAAAGTAACCAAGTCCTCCAGTTAAAACCCGAAGAAATTATAAATTCAATCTGATTTCGCGTTTTAACTGAGAATATCAGTGAAAACTTGTTTTACACGATTGTGCTTTTGAAAGAACTATTTCTAGCTGCACTTTTTAGTGAAAACCCAAAATACTGAGCTTGAAACTGTATGCATATAGTCCTGTTTTCCATGTCTTTTGGAAAGTTGGAAGGCAACCCTATGATTTATATTACCAATGATGTGGGTCAAATATCTTCCCCTTTTCCCACGTCTTATAAGGGGGCGGGAAGGTACTATCGTATCTAGTCAGTGGAATAATGTCGGTTGCATACCTCCCTGCTTTCTCAAGTCACTTGAAAATCTGGAAGGCACATCTTTGACTGGTCATAGAAGAAATACAGGTCTCGTGTGGGCGGGGAGTAACCCCTGTGACTGGTTATAGAAACAATGTAGATCACATACCTACCTTCTTTCCCAAGTCTCCTGAAGGCGTGAAGGCAACCCTGTGACTGGTTATAGAAATAATGTAGGTCACATACCTATCCCATTCCCCAAGTCTCGTGGGGGCATGGAGGCACCCCTGTGACTATTAATATTGATATTTATTATTGTCTCGTGGGGGCGTGGAGGCATCCCTACGTGAAGGCAGGGATGTCTTCACACTCCTACGAGACTTGGGAAGGGGGTAAGTATGTGACCTACATTATTTCCATAACCAGTCACAGGGGTGCCTTTACGCCCCCTCCCCGAGACTTGGGAAAGGAGGTAGGTATGTGACCAACATTATCTCTATAACCAGTCAGAGGGGTGCCTTCACGCCCCCACGAGACTTTGGAAAGGGGGTAGGTATGTGACCTACATTATTTCCATAACCAGTCACAGGGGTGCCTTCACGCCCCCTCCCCGAGACTTGGGAAAGGAGGTAGGTATGTGACCAACATCATCTCTATTACCAGTCAGAGGGGTGCCTTCACGCCCCCACGAGACTTGGGAAAGGGGGTAAGTATGTGACCAACATTATTTCTATTACCAGTCAGAGGGGTGCCTCTCCGTCCCTAGGAGACTTGGGAATGGGGAAAGGTATTGATCTTGCATCATTTCCACGAACAGTATTCTACCACTTCAATATTTTCTGGAGAGAGAGTTCGGTTATAAAAAGTTTTCATCTGAAATGAAATTCAAAATAGCAAAATCGTCAGTAAATAATGTCTGTATTCCAAAAAATATAACGTGAAAGTGGATTACTAAAGTAACGAGTGTGAAACAGAATTGCTTCCGCGTTACAAAATTGTCGTCTATACAGTACTTTAGACGATTAATAATACGGTTTTCTTATTTCAATGGAATCCTTTATTTTGATTGACAGATCCAGAAGCTCCAGGATGGCCCCCATGATATTGGGGAGGTTAAATTTTTTGGTGCAAATTAAAAAGATGAAAGGCTGCTGAATCTTGGGGATTTATTTGTGGATAATTATTGTGAAGGTTTGCATTTCCAGAAGTAGGCATTTGAACAGGGAACCCAGTGGCTACTGGAGGGTTATCATAATCTTTGAAATTCGGATAAGCAGGCCATACTACAGAAAGTTCTGGGTCTGGTGGAGGTTGATTATTGTTGTGAAAATTCGTATAAGCAGGCCATACTACAGGAAATCCAGGGACTTCTGGTGCTCCATTATGATGAGAGTCTGTTGGAGCAATTCTTACAAATAGAGATCCATTTCCTTTACTGTTACGTTGATTCTCTTCATTAATAATATTATTGCGGCTGTTTTCTGGATGTTGCAGATTGAATGGCATTTTTCCTTTGGATTTCATGCCTGATGATATTTCTGACAAAAGGGGATCGATATTAATGAATTTGCATTGTTAAGAAGTCATTTGATATTGAAAAAACGGCGTCCTCTTGTCTGTTTTTTGTACTATGTGAACCCATACTTGAAATAAACAGAAATATTTGGTTTCAAGACTATTTGAAGGTTGTCCTAAGATTATAATGTTTGCTGCAGCAAGATTCTTTTTGAGGCAGGTTAAAGTTCTCTCAATATGGAATTCACGAGGGAATTCCACTTGTGCCAGAAAAAATCCTTATTATTGGAAAGGACATTCATCTGGGTGTTAATGGGTGTTAAAACATGAAAAATAAACAACGAAAACTGACAAGCAAGCGCACTACATCTTATGAGAAGTCTGATGCTACACAAAAAACTTGATATCTGATCCAAACTTTAGGGGTATTGACAGAGGATCAAGATCTTTCAAGAATAAAATAGTTCAACATCACGTCAGACTCAGTCAATAATGTCAAATACTGTATGATGACATCATGTGTTGGAACCTCAAGCTAAGGCTATAAAGCATGGTTAATATGAGATTATGCTGAATTATTATTTTTAGTAAATGAGCAGTGAGAAAAATTTGTTATCTCTTTCTGCTTTCCATCTTCATATGATATTTTTCAAATACTGTCCAGCATTTCCTCGATTTCCAAGTTTTGAATCTGACAAAAAAAACCTAACGTCCAAAATTTGAGGTTGGGATAAAGATGGATTCATCACAGTTATGATTCGCTCGTTTTCGACCCTGAGCACATTAATCTGAAATAATGGATATTATATTGTACTCTCAGAGATTAAAAAATCAGGAGTAGACCAAATACTAAATAAAGTTGAAAAATTATTTTGATGCAGATATCCCGCCGAGACACTATACAAACAGTCCTTTAGATTCCACCACATGCCATTGTCTTAGGTATTATCACGAAGAGGAGTAAACCTGAGCAGCTATTGTTTACACCGTAACTGCTACTGCGCTCACCTTAACAGCTACGAGTGAAAAACCGATCGAAGATAAACCGTGATCGCTACTGCCAGCGACGAAACTATTCCGGCCACACCGTAACAGTTACTGCGCCCCACCTGGAAACGTTTTGCAGTAACCGTTCCTCCGCTGATAGTAATAGTTACTGCTAATACCCGTAGCGCTCCGGCGAGCGCAGTAGTAGTAGTGCAATGAAATTTGATGAGTTGTGCAACGAAATTTGATGGCTCATCGCTGAAAAAATTTTATTTCCACTAAAATCTAATGGTTTTCTATTTGAACTATGACCTTGCACATTACCCATTGAATTTTATATTTTTTCTTGAAAAACTACATGAATTGGAGGAGAGGATCAGCTGATCGTCGTTCCGGGTTTCGAGTTTCTACTTGGAGATTTTCAGGGTTAGTTTCGTACATTATCTTATTTAGGTTCATACATTATTTTATTAATACAATCAATACATAAATTCTCAATATTGATATATATTTTAAAGAAAGTGATTCCCGAAAGAGTAATAAAGAGTATCGTTTATTGTTTTTTTACTAAGTAAGTATAGTTAAATAAATTTTTTTTTAAATCTGCCCGCTGCGCGGGCACATTCTCATGGCGCGATGCGCGCGCGGCCCGCAAGTTCGAGCGCGCCTAGGCCGCGCGTCATTCGGATCCCGCGCTTCGCGATCGAATAATGTATTTACCTCGCGCTACGCGCTAGGCTTCAAACGTTTTTAATTCAGTTTACAGTGTAATGCATACACAGAATTACAAATATTGCAAAACTGCTGAAAACCTCTACTTTTATGAAGGTTTTTTTTTTTATTATAAAATTTGTTTCATATTAAGTTTGCTTAAGGCTCTACTGGCCTTGAGGCACACATTCTCATTACAATATTCGCCACTGATATTTACATCTCGCATAGTTTGTCTGGAAAATTGAATTTTTCATTATTTAAGAAGCGTTGTCACGTTTATTTTTGTAAGTGTGTTATCACGATGAAAACGAAAACTATTCGTCCTATCGAAAAATAATCAACAATGAATTTGTAGACTTTTTGAGGCTAACAATTTTTGTTTCTCCCATTTTTTTCATATCTCGCATAGTTTTGCTAAAAAATGGAACTTTTTAGTTTTGGTAACATTTTTATCGATTTAAACAAAAGCTATGCATCTGATTATGAAAAATGGTGCATATAAAATTTATAGACCTTTTCAAAATAAATAATTATTTACCTTAACATTTTTTCGCACCTTGCATAGTTTGAGCGGAGACATGCATTTTTGATTCTTCAAAAAGCGATTTTGATGGATACAACCAGAACCATTGATTAAAAATGGCTGGTTAACGAACTCGTCCTTTCTTTCGCGGCCTTAAAAGATTGTGTCAAAGCACAATTCAATATGATCATTTTTTCTAAAGTTGTCGAGTTCACAGTTTATTTTTTATTATTTTTTGTGCGATCAAATTCGGAATTCTCGAATTTTTGAGAAAATTCGAAAAGTTGTATAAACGATCTTGTAGGGCTCCCAAGAAGAAATATTTTTGCTCTCTGACTTTTTTTTCATCTCGCGTTATTTGGCTAAAAATTCTCATTTTCTTTTATATTTTTGGATTCTGAAAATGCCATAACTCTGAGACTTTTGCTTTTGTCGAAAAAAGTCATGAGATAAATTGTTTCATTTCCCACCAAATACAAGAAACCGTACTTGAAATTTTTGAGTCTTGGAGCAAAAATTCCAAAAAAATGTTGAAAATCCCCCCTCTTCGATTTTTCATCCAAAATAGCTGGTTAACGAACTCATCTTGTCTTTCCGGTCCCTCAAAATGTGTGCCAAAGGGCAATCCAATCCGAAAATTCTTTCGAAAGTTATCGAGAACACAGATTACAGACTACCGACTACAGACTACAGACAGACAGGCAGATACCTTCGTAAAAACCATTTTTGC
This sequence comes from Neuroterus valhalla, assembly GCA_011762715.2. Lineage (NCBI taxonomy): Eukaryota > Metazoa > Arthropoda > Insecta > Hymenoptera > Cynipidae > Neuroterus > Neuroterus valhalla. The sequence goes on along the minus strand of WSXT02004541.1, from coordinate 10,005 downwards.
TGACTCAGGGGGTCTCAAAACTTGGAGATTTCATCGAATCCGCGAAAGTCAATTTTCACATAAAACCAATACCTTCCCATTCAGAATGAGAATGTAATAATACTAAATAGATAAGCAACGTAGATAAAGCAAAAAACTGCGCGTGCAGTGATGGTCACGGACTAAACAGGAACTATTACTGTCGAGACCGTAACTATGACTGCGTTGCGTTTTACTGTCTCGCGTCGAACAGATACTCTGCAGGCAGCAAAGGTTCATGTGGGCGCAGTAACAGTTACTGTCTATCTCATATTTGGGAATCGCGCATAGCAGTTACGGGGTTGGCAGTAACGGTTACGGTTTACTCTTCTCCGTGTATATCTGACACTATCGACTGGGTGTGACGTAGTAATAAAATACTCTAATGAAAGAATTATTATTTTCAAACGTACCAATATAATTCGAGAGAGGCATAAAGATGACGACGAGAGCTTCGAAAGCAAAATTCATGTTCTTTTTTGGAACAGATAATAATGGCTGTTCTGGAATTTCGTAAAGGGTGACTGATGATTCTTGGTCAATTCTCATGCTTATATAACTAGCTGTGCAAGATACATTCATGTACCTTAATTTGAGATAACGGAGTCGGAAAACATTAATCGAGATGTTTGCAGTTCAATTTTGGTGGTGAAACATACTGGTTATAACGAGGTTCAAATGCTCAACTAACACTTTTATGAAAGTATTAACACACAAAGAAAGTTCTCGATATTTTTCATAATCTTTGTTGAAAAAAGAATAACCTCTGAAATACACAAAGTTTCAGGTGATCTTGAATTGCTTTTTTAAAGTATTTTATTTCTTGTATTTATCAAAAAATTTCAAGAAAAATTGAGAATGTGATTCAACATCTCTTGAAGAGTTTTGAAAAGCCTTGAAGTTGTGAAATCGATCTATAGTCGAGCTTTGTGGAGCGTAGGAAAATATTGAGAACCTTGGAAGAATTCGATGCTTGAAATCATGTTGAGGGGAGGTGAAATGAGAAGCAAACTTAGAATTGAGCCCTTGGATGCAATAACTCGCCGAGCGTTCGAAAACGCGTAAAAGTATTGTCCGTGTGGTACCGTTAGGAGTCAAAAATCAAAAGTTTGAATTTGTAAAAGTGAAAAATACTGCTCGATAGATTTTGAAAAATGAATGCTTGTACCCGTTTAAACGTTTTTCTTAAAGATTATAGTTTCCGAAAAAATAAAAACTGATGATTTTTAATCGGAAAACCCATGTTTTTTAAAACTTACATAGCCGCTAAACATTCATCTTTCAACGCATCGACAGGATTTTTTTACTTTTGTTCTGGAAGGCCCAAAGTTGAATAAAGTATCAAAAATTCATCAAAAGTTAATATTGAATGAATGTTTTTTTAATCCGGATAAAAAACCATGTTTTTCGACGTTCGCTTTGAAAATGTGTCAGGGGGATTCTCGTTTTTAGCGTGGTATTCAAGCTTATCATAATCTTCAGTGTATTGTTGAACTTTATGGAAAGTTTGAGCTCCCTTAAACTATTCTTCGTATAAAACCCAGCGGATTGGACAAAAACGCGCAGCGCGATGTGATTGAATTTTGCTAGTAAAATATTCAAACTTACATAATTTTTTTTTAAATATCTACTCATAGACTTGCAAAGATAGTTCATAATTTGGAAAGTAAGAGTGTAGAATCAATTTCTCTGTGGAAGTCAAGAATAAGTCTAAATAATTCTTTGCGAAACTGTGCGTTGTATTTTTATAGTGCTCGGATCTTGATAAAATGTTATTATATGAAAAGGCTCCATTATTTTCATCAAATTGTAAGCAGCTTTTTAGTAACAACCAAAAAATATTAGAATCAGCAGCCTTTAAAGTCTGCATATTTGTTTAATTCAGTTAAACGCTTTATGTAAGCAGTTGATTGACTTTAAGGCACGTTCTATCTCTTAGACGAAATATGCTTCGTAGATTTAATCAGTCTCATTTTTTTCTGATTTGTGTCTGGAGTAGTGATGGGCGATACTTTAAAAAAGTATCGATGACAGGGTATCGATACTTTTAATCAGTCGACACCGATCAAACTACGATACTATCAAGAAAAGTATCAAGTAAAAGTATCGACTTTCATATCATGAGCAAAAGGAAGATGAATTTTTGATGAGTGTTGAATTCGAACTCATAAATGTTGCGCTCAAAACTATTTATTTCTATTCTAATGTAGCTAGTGTTACTTAAGATATTGAAAATTTACAACATTGTTTAACTTTAAGAAATTGTTTTAAGTTCTGACAGAATTTGAATTAATAGTTGGTTATTTTGAAGGTCTTCATAGTTCAAGTGAGTAAATAGTTTTGATATTTGCATCTTTGTTTCATACCAAACAATAAAACCAACAATAACAATATATTTTCCGTAAATATATCAGTCATTTCACAAATAGTCCGACTTTTGCGATTGAAACTTTGTTGTAAAACTAATAACAAAAAGTTATCAAATGTGTGAAAATTGGTTGAAGATTTTGCGAAATGCAAGAAGTTGCATTTTCGTTAAATCTATGTGTAGTAACCTATGCTCGTACAAATGCTAACTGGTGTCACATATTTCTTCAAATAAATAAGTTGTAAGCAGAGGTCGTTGAAATTTGAATCGGCTTATTATAATAATATGACAAACAGTTTCAGATGAAGCAGATCCAAAAACTGATTTTTCTTTCTTCGACCGTTTTTGGAATTCAAAAATAATTCAGGACATCTCCATGATATTTGGTCTTACGGTCATCAATAAATTAAAAACTCCAAAATATGTCATTGAAACACATTTTATTCCGTATAAACTCGACGTTTCGACCACACTGCGTGTCTTTTTCAAGAGTCGATAAAATAGGTCTGAGTCAACAATTGAAGTATATAGTGTTAAAAAAAAAGAAACGAAGTCATTTCAATTGTAAAACATCTCGAAAGTTGTTTTTTCAGAAAAATTCAGGCCTCAAAGATGGCAACAAGAGCTCCAATAATTGATGGAAATGTCACATGATTAGTACAGTGTTTATAGACATGTGACATTTTCATCAATTATTGGAGCCCTTTTTGCCATCTTTGAGGCTTCAAATTTTATGAAAAAAAAAACAACTTTTAAATGTTTTTATACAATTGAAATGACTTCGTTTTTTTTTTAAACACTATATACTTTAATTGTTGACTCAGACCTATTTTATCGACTCTTGTAAAAGACCCGCAGTGTGGTCGAAACGTCGAGTTTATACGGAATAAAATGTGTTTCAATGAGGTATTTTGGAATTTTTAATTTATTGATGACCATAGGACCAAATATCATGGAGATGTCGGTTTATTATGTCGATGCTAGTCCGTGAAAGTATATTAGGATCAATGACGCTTCTCTTTCATGTCACATTTTCAAGGAAATTTTTTCAAAATTTTTCAACAGCTCATGTACATTCAAAATTCTTCATAATTATCAGTACAACAAAACTTGAATCGCAAAAATCGGATCCTTTCTACTCCTATTACGAAACGATAAGAAAATAGCGAAAATCGCAAAAGTAGCCCGATTTTTGCGATTCGAACTTCAACGATGGTCGTAGAAAATACTGCCGGTATCATATTCTGAACTCAATAAGGCTTTTTAGCGTAATGTCCGAGGTGGAGTCATATTCTAATGTCAATAACACTTTTCAGCGTTACGGTACCTCAATACTTTTTGAGGATTAGGTCTCTACCCACAAAATCTCTCTACCCTCGTAAAAGAAACTTCGTTTCAAAAAATTGACATTCGATTTGATTTTCATTTTTATGCACTCGATGGAATCGGATGAAAATAACTTTTTTCTTCGATTTGGATTCTTTCATTCAACGGCGACGTGAACTCATAACAAGGGCAATAATAAAAAGTGGCTCGTGAAACTGTTGTAACCAGTCCTAACACTGACTACAGGTTTTGGAGTTTGCCACATTCAATATACAAATATTATATACACTTTTGAAAACAGAATTGGCAGCCTTGCTCAAGTGCATCCAACTGCCTATTAGTATATGTTGTTATAGATAAATCTTAAGTATCGACGGACCGATCCCGGTGAAAAAGGTATTGACACTCGATAGTATCGACTCCGTTAGTATCGGTATCGAGTATCGAAGTATCGAGTACCGAGTACCCGATACTCAAAGTATCGAGTGGGTATCGCCCATCACTAGTCTGGAGTTCCGGAGTTATGGAATTTAAGTTTTAATTTTTTACATTTAGAGTGGAAAAGGGTTCGAAAGAAATGCGACATAAATTTTGTTTGTACTCGGTTATGTCAACTACATAAATTCCATTTGAAATAGAATACTGAAATTACAGAGGGCTGCGTAAGTGCGCACGAAGAAACGCGTTTGACATAAGAAGGAACATACTTCCTATTGTTGTTATGTATACATACAATTGCAAATTTATTTTGAATTCAGTTATCTTATTAAATTAGGAGTATAAGTTCTGATTGCTTAATCCAGAAGCTTTCGTATGGATTATCTTAAGCCTCTGCTATGTTATATAATAGCATGAAATGTTACCCAGAGCAACGTTAATCAGAAAGATAAATTTTTGAATTCAAACGCTGTTAGAAATAGCATCAAGTTGTACGTAATAGTATATCATACAAAGTATATGTAAAATGTGGTTTCACACACTCATATAAGAACGTAGAACGGCTCATTTACGATACAGTGTGCGTAGCATGAAAATGAAAAACAATTTCATCGGTATATTTGCTATTTTCCAGATTTTGCAATCTTATTCCACAAACAATGTGTAGTTAGAACGCTCATGAAAATCTCCGTCCCTGAATTGATTACAGATGGTTCAAGGGGAGCAAACGTTGACTAATGCGACAAGGATTGATCTTTTACAATTTTGTAAAAGTTTCCGTACATCACCTTTTCTTCATGTTGTTTTAAGAAGTTTTTGGCCTCCGCTTTCTTCACCTGTGCTTATAGAAGTGAAGCATTTTGATGGAGTAATGTACCTTCCTCACTTCTCGATGTTGAATTTCAAGCCGAGGGTTTTTAGTTGCCTGCTCTGCGGATTTGTAAAGGAACGTTGATTCGGTTGTATAGGAATTGAAGATTGAAAAGTCCGCGTCCGCCTTCACGGTCTGCGGTCTATAAGAGCGGAACGGACGAGTTGATGTGCAAGCTTTTCTTCATATGCATCATTTTGCGCTTAGTAATATCAAGTACCTTATGCTCGTTCTTCGTCCATGGAACCACCCTAAATGAATAGAGTAGAACTCGGACGGCAAGCATGTTAGTCGCAGATATCTTGTTCAACGACGATTGGTTGGACGACCAAATCCATCGAAGAATATGTCCCTCTTTTTATTACTCCCCCTTGCGTCAGACAGTATCCTCATTTTGTCGTCAATGTGCTGCTTGATGGTCAGCAGCCTTTACGCTTTCAATGTGTGATGATGGATCCTTATTTTATGAGCGAACTCTCGCACCTTTGTCGTAAAAGGCTAACAGGATTTCGTGTAGTCAATCACACACTGTGTACGGAACGCGTTTTTTCTTGCCCAGACAATCTTCTTGTTTATTTGATGCAAGCGCTTTTTAGTTTTTATTCATATTTACGAATGTTGAAAATGACATAACTCTGAAAATTTTGTTTTTATCAGAAAAACATCATGAGGATAAATTGTTCCATCTTTTACTCACTGCAGGAAACTGTATTTATAATTTTCGAGTCTTGGAAAAAATAGTCTAAAAAATTTCAAAATGTTCTAACTTTTTGAATTTGTTTCCAAAATAGCTGGCTGAAAAATTTGGCCTTCAGTTTATGACACTGGAAGAGTGTACCGAAGGCCAATCAAATCGCCGTGTTTTTTTACGGTTATAGTGCTAACATAAGGAGAGGCACATTAAAAAAAACCTGTTTTTGGGGTGGGGGGGGTCTAAAAAAGTGGACATTTGACAAAAACGGGGGGGGGGGGATGAATCAAATTTTACGCAAATATAATACCTTTTCTGATGAGAATGTAAAAAAACGCTTTAAGGTGCTAGTACACAAATAATTTTGCCAAAAATGAAAAATTTTCTTTTCTCATTTTTGGTCACTATATGCATCTAAAAATAGGATAAAAACCAACATTTGTCTCGAAGCATGCTGAAAATAGCTGAAAAACTAAATACGCTGCGAGGCTCCCCGAAGCGCTCGTAACGCACGGTGTGCATGAACCATCCGCCATTTTGAATTTTGCAATTTTGACGTCAGGTTCGTTTTCAGCGTCTCCGAAAACCCGAAATTAACGAGTTTCACTTTTCCAGTCCCCATAAACTGACCATAATTACATTTATTTATATTATTTATCTACGCGTTTTTCTCGAACCAGTGTTTTTAAAGCTGGCGGCCACGATTCCGGTCGATCTACTGGACCGATTTGTTTCAAACTTCGAGAAAATTTTGATAAGGTGTATCGCTATCGTATGGCTCTCGATTATAATTTTTCATTAACTCTCAACAACTTATTCAAACAATTACAGCTGCAATAAACGGTTCAAAACACAAAAACTTCTACTATTATTAATTTTTCATAATTTTTCCATAACTGAGATTCATCCGATATCTATGCATATGCTTTCCAGGAATCTTTTTGGATTATGGGTTTTAGATAAGCCAAAGTGGAGTTGTCGTGGCCGCCGTTTGAAAATTGTTTTTTTTTCGGACTGTCGTATCTCCACGGGAAGTCATGAACAAAATTTTTTAAATATATTTTTTACATTTATAAATATTTATTATAATATGCTGAGAATTCCACTTTTATGTAATAAAGTCTACTACCAAAAAATAATTGTGGAAAGGAGGGTCTTTATTTGTGTACTAGCCCCTTGATGAAAAATAATTCAGATAAAACTTGAGGCCTTTTCAAAATGAACCATTTTTCTTTTCCATATTTCTTCTGTTCTCTTATTCTTTTAGACCAAACCTACTTCAAAAATAGCCTATGTCTTTGAAGTGAACTTATATTATTCCATTTTCATTATAATGAGAAGGTATTGGTTTTATGTGTAAATCGACTTTCGTGGAGTTTATGTAATCTCCACGTTTCGAGATATCCTGATTCCGAAAAAGGAATGTTCCCGTTGGTGTCTGTCTGTCGTCGTTGTTGTCTGTATAGTCCATAACTTTTGAAAGACTAATCGGAATGGATCGCCCTTTTCGATAAAAACAAAATTGTCAGGGTTGTGGTATTTTCAAAATTCAAAAATATGAAAGGGAATGAGAATTTTTAGCCAAATAACGCGAGATTGAAAAAAAAGTCAGAAGGAAAAAAAGGTTTCTTCTAGGGAGCCGTACAAGATCGTTAATACAATTTTTTCAATTTTCTCAAAAAAAGAAAAATTCAAGGTACGGGGATGTATAAAAAAAAAAAATTCTGCACCAAAAAAGGTGTACAAATCTGTTACGCCATTGGTCGAGTGCGCAGCACGAGACACACGATGAGAATGTATTCGTTAAAGCCGGAGGAGCTTTAACAAAATGGAGTTCACAATCATCAAATTGAAATGGTCGACATTTTGCTTTAAAGTGTCAAAAGTTTTACATATGACTGTAGCGAAGTACAAAGACCGAACGCGGAGCACGAGGCGAGTTCATCATCGAGCGCGAAGCGCGAGATCCGACAGACGCGAGCCTTGGGCGTGCTCAAACTTGCGAGCGAAGCGCGTAATGAGAATATGTCCGCGCATTGGATAGATTTTTTTTTCATCAAGTTTGCATTGGTATTTTTAATTATTTTAGCTGGCACATTTTCTCCCCTTCCCTCCACCTGCTACCCCCTGTGATGATTCTAGGTCATCGCAAACATTTTGGCGATGTAAATTAACCGGAGGACGATGAAAAACAACAGAGTTAGTTCAAACATCTGAAACTCTAGTAACCTTGTCGCTTCCGCAAATACCTTCACCACTCTTCCTAGTGGCCATGTCGCTCGAGATTCATTTCTATCGAGGATGGGAACAGTTTCATCTTTTTTCAATATCCTGATGGTCTTCTGTAATTTTTTTCTGTTTAATAATGTTGTTACATTGAGCTTAATACCCCAGCTGAATACTCCGAAATACGCTTCTGTTTAAGATGAATCTTTTTATCTACCAAGCAGAAACCACGAGTTACAATTTCAACAGATTCGCTTATTAATATATCGTTTTGTAAAATGCACGTCAAGTCACTGCCTTTTGATGATGGATAAGCTAAGGGATGATTGTTGACAATGTATTCTGTTTCAGCAAAGAAAGTTTACTGTACGTTTAAATGTTCCAACCAGTCGTTCTCAAAAACTGCGCATATGAGCTGCTGGTGGAACAAATGCTATTCAATTCCAATGCTTGACAGCTCGCTCTTCATTGGTATTTCAAAGGTTCAAGTTTTAATCCCTCGTACGGCTAAAATTTGAAAACTCAACCATTCAAACCATTGAAAAAACGTTTGGTATTTACAAGAATATGATGTTATTTGAAATCAAACGATTCATATGAAGCTCCAATCTGAGATTATCATATTTTAAACTATTCCAGCTCAATATTTTTTCTTTGAAGATAGATTTTGTCTTCCGCTGTTCAGTCTTTCGCAAATGCTTCTATCTCAGAAAGTGGGGATAGGCCTCAAATTTAAATTCCACTTCCCAAGAGTTTATATTCATAAGCATATATCCAGATGGGGAGGAAGTGGATACAGATGGTGTATGGAAGGGAGAAGAATATCAACTCAAAGCTACGATTGCCATAAGGTTCAGCCTCGTACTATGAGATGATGGATGAAAACAATATTTTCAATATATACTGTCCATATTTTTAAAAATATTACATAAGTAACATTTTGTTATTTTCATTGTATTACTCAATCAGTCTTGATTCTGCGATCAGGATTTCCCAGAGCTAGAAAATTCTTTATACAAATTCAGAGATTGCAGCGCTGATAAACTTGAAGCAGAAGAATCAGGAGATCGGCTATGATGTTCTTGATACAAATGGAAAGCTGATCAGAGTGTTTATTTAAAAACGAGCTTTCGCTCCACGACGTAGAGCCTCTTCAGGAAAAACAATGATTCCATAACTTCCAACATATTTGACGAACTGGAAAGAAAGGGTCTAGCCGGATAACATGGTCGAATCTGCCCCCGAGCGATTGCGTAAAAATAGGCACACCATCTTATTCCATATGGGAAGTGATACCGCTCCAGCAATTTTCAGCCCCCAAAACCCATGGGCATGCGCATAATCACATTTGTTGGTATTTACGTTTTTTGATGATATCTCCGTCAATATTTGACTTAGGAAAAAGTTTCTTTTATCGAATTGTTGGGTTTTTCAAGGCCTACAAGATATATATTTACAAGAAGAAATTTGGCGCAAAATTCAAAATTTTTTAGCGGTTTGAAAATTTCAAAAGTGAATTTCTCAAAAACGAAAACAGATGTCCCTCTGGAAAAAATATATAATATGTATTTTAATTCCAGAAGTACGTGTAAATTTTGTCCAATTTTTTAAATTGGTGGAAATGGGTAAAGAAAATTGAAAACCGCATTTTCACTTATTTTCGCGTATACCTCGGTTCCATCTGAGCTGGAGTTCTCTCAAATAAACTATTTTCATCTATTATCACTATTTTAACCTATTTCGAGAACATTTGCTGTTGCGTGACAGGGTCTGCGTGCCCTCGCTACTGACCGCTGCGCTGCGCTGGAGAGGCAGTATGGAGCTACATACTTAGAGTATAGAATACGAACTACTTTTGCCTTTACACTTATTGTGTGCCCAGACATTTTATTCTAGATACAGGTTTTGCGACGTCGTGAAAAAATTAGAAGAAAAAATCTGCCCGCTGCGCGGGCACATTCTCATGGCGCGCTGCGCGCGCGTTATTCGAACCTCGCGCTACGCGCTCGGTTTTTTTTACACCTCGCGCTTCGCGCTCGGCTTCATACGTGTTTAATTCAGTTTACA
>WSXT02004530.1:0-14956 GCA_011762715.2 Neuroterus valhalla | reverse complement strand
TAGTTTGTACACGATCGAAACCCGAAACAACTTCATTTTCATAATGGATCATCGTGAAAGCCTTAAATCTATCATAATTTAAACTTTCCCAGATTCCTAATTAATTCCTCTCATATTCAATCAAATTATATTAAATAAAACATGTGATTTTCAACAACAAATCATCAACTCAATAAAACTATTTAAAAAACTTCATTATTTTGTTTCTTACAATGTAAATCATTTTTTTTATTCCTCTGAAAAAAAAAATAATTCTTCCGATCCGTGTAACGCAAACACAAACAAAGACCGTAGTGCGCATGTGCCAAAAGCCGCTATACACAGCTACATACCGCTAACCGCTCTCAGTGGGGAGCGAAGGATAAAGAGAAAGAGAGTTAGAGACGGTGAAGCCCGCACTTCCCCTGACAGTGTTTCAGAGGCACGCGTTACGCTGTACTTCCCCTCATTGGCAAGTTCATATCTTGCTCCAAGTGACTTATGTGCACACACAAAAGGCCTGTTATGTGAATGAAAAATTAAATAATAAATAGAATTTCAGAAGGCGATAAAAAGAAGAGTGTAATTATTAGTAATTATGGATGGAGTCTGAAAGATTTGACAATTCCAAAATGAGCCTTAGAAAGTGACTTAAAGTGACTGTTTCTCAAAAAAGTGACTAAAAAGTGACTTGGAAAAAAATGACTAAAAGTGACTGAGTTTAGCTTCAAGAGCTTGTATCAAAATACGTCAAGTCTCATTTTTTATGTTTTATGTTTACAAGTACAAGTTTTTAAATCAGTTTCCCTGATAAATCCCGGTTTTTCCAGCACAAATTTCATTCCCTGAGAATTCCCGGTTTTCTAGGTGAGGTAGACACCCTGCATACTCTTAAGCAGGGGTGTGCAACGCAGGGTTAGCGCGCTTCTCCTTTCTTCCCCTTCTCCGAGTGCTTGATCGAGAATCCTCTTTTCTTTTCGCCACGGAATTCGTCTGACTACGCCTGACCACGCCTACTTGCGCGAAAATGTTCACACAGCTCGGCCGCCGAGGACCCCTTTCCTCATCGCGCTTACCACATGAACGCATCCAAGCTCGTAAGAGAGGGGATTGACGAGTGACAGTTATTTACACCGTTGCTCACGCGTTGAACACCTCTGCTCTTGAGTATATTGAACTGAAATGAATTGAATTAATCAATTCTGAAAAAATAGAATATAATTAAGAAAATTTGAAATCAAATAGACATTTAGATTTTGATAAATTTCATCGAATTCTACGATTATGAATTAAACAAATTTGACTTAGTTCAGAATGCATTCTTCATAATTTGAGCAAAATAAATGGAAGAAATAAATCTCTTCTCTTTCTCTCCGAATAAGTTATAATTAACTATAATAATCTCTCAAATAAAAAACAGTTTCATTTTCGCGCTTCGTAAATAAATTGTTCAGCTTCAGAACTTTAAATTCAATTAATAAATCATTCGTAAAATATTTTGAAATGTTACGACTACAAAACTTCCTCTATGGAAATGCAGAATTTGAAGAAAAAAAACAACTGTAACCATCAACTTATATGTGAATTCTCTATCATAATTTTTGGATAACAAAGATTAAAAATTCTTGTGTTTTTTTGATAATCTCCCCTTTTTGGAAGAAAATGAATCGCCTTGTAGGATAAAAATCAAACTATTTGTTGAGTTTTGAACTCTTTTGTTGAAAATTTACTCCTTTCCGAATTTGTCTTTTTATTTATTTATATATCTTTTTTAAATATTATCTATCAAATGTGTCGATGAGAATTCTTTTTTCATGTTTGGAAGAAAATTTACTTTGTTCACAATGAAAATACATTTTTTCGTTTGGTTTAAGATTCATCATTTAAGATAAAAATTCGCCTGTTTGGTTGAAAATTCATGTATTTTCTTGAAAATTTGTCTTTGCATAGAAAATTAATCTACTTGATAGAAAATTTTCGTTGTTGATAATTCATCTTTTTGATTGGATATTCAACTTTTTTGTTCAACGTTTGTTAGCTTTGTTTGATATTTGATATTATTTTTTGTTGAGAAGTAACCAAACTATTTTGGTGAAAACTAGAACTATTTGGTTGAAATTCAGCTATTGGATTGTAAATTCATCTTTCTTAGTTTAAAACTCGACTACTTCGTCAAAAATTCATTTTTCTGTTGGAAATTTGTGTTAAACATTAATCTTCTCGATGGAAAATTAATTTTTCTTGTTGAAAATTCAAGTCTGGTTCAAAAAATCATCTTTTATGGCTGAAAATCAATTTTAGTGTTCTTAAGAATTCATGTATTCTTGTACAAATGCGTCTGTTTGGGTACAGAATTAGACAATTTATTTTAAAAGTAAACGTTCGTTCTTTTTTCTTGTCGAAAAAGTTTTGTTTAATTGCAAATTAAACTATTCTTTTCCAGCTAAGAAGATAATGTTTTTCATTTAAAAATTCCGCCATTTGGTCATTTGTGCTAAAAATCATATTGTAGTCGAAAATTCGTCGTTTCGGTAGAAAATTAGTGGACTTGTTTGGATTTCAACTATTGAGATGAAATATCAGTTATTTCGTTGAAAATCCATCTACATGTTTTTTAGGGAATGTTGTCTTTTTAAGTTTAAATTTTTACTCGAAAATTTGGCTCTTCAATACTAAATTATTCTAATTGGCTGAAAATTGAACTCTTGGATTAAAATTCAACTTTTGAGTTGAAAATTCGACTATTTGGTCAAAAATTCATGTATTGTAGAAATCTTGCCCTTTTGTACAAAATTATTTTCTTTGTAGAATTGTTTTATACGGTTAAAAATTTAACTAGCTTATTGAAAATCCATTTTTTTAGTTGAAAATCCAAACATTTTGTGGTAATTTTTTTTTAGTTTGAAAATTCAGGTATTTAATTGAAAAAATAAAATTATGTTTAAAATTCAACTACTTTGTGGAAGTCTGTGCTTCTGGCCGAAAATTCAACTTGTTGCGATTTTTTCCCTTTTTTTCGTTATAAAGCGATTTTTGAATTCAAAGTAACACTATTCTGTTTCAGGTCAAATAATCATGTTTTTTCACATAAAAAGTGAACCATTTTGACGAAAATTTGATTTTAGTTTATAAATTCAGCTATTAGGGTAGAAATTCATTCATTTTGCTGAAAATTTGATCATTATATCAAACAATTTCTTTTATGGTCGACACTTTAATAGTTTCGTTGGAAATTCAACTGTTTTATTGAAAGTTCGTCGTTTTGGTAGTAAATTGATCTACTTGGTTGACTATTTGATTAGGAACTCACATATTTTCTTGACAATAATTCATATGATTTGTTGAAATTATCTTTTTTGGTCGAAATTCAAACTTTTCTGTTGTAAATTTATACTTTCGGTAGAAAATTGAATTTCTATGCTGAAAATTTTTCCTTCTAGCAGAAAGTTTAACGGTTTTGTTAGAAATCCATCTTTTTGTTTAAAATAATCTTTATTTGTCAAAAAGCGAATATTTTGTCTTAAATTCATCCTTTAGGATTAGGAATTCTTCTTTTATGGTAGAGGTTTAATCTTTGATTGGAAATTCAACTTGTCAGTTTGAAAATCTAACCGTCTCATAAAAAATTCTACTCTTCAGTTTCAAAATTGAACTATTGGGTTCAAAATTCAACTATTCCTGTAGAATATAAATCTTTTTTTATTTGAGAACAGGACTATTTGGTTGAAAATACATTTTCGCACGTATGTTGAAAATTCAAGTAGTGGTTTTAAATTTTAACTGTTTTTTCTTCAAAATGCATCTATTTCCTTAGAAGTTTGATTATTTAGTATAAAAATAAACCATTTTGTTAGATTCATATTTTTTGTCAGAAATTCAACTCTATTTTCAGAAAATGAGTTTTTTTAAGTTAAAAATAAGTTTTTTAATGGAAAATTCAATTCTGTTCCAATAAATTGAAGACTAATTACCCAATTGATATGAAATAAATGAAAATGCAGAGATATAATCAGTTTTTCGAAAATAGATCGTTTATTCAATATATCTTTTCTCTTAATTTAAATAATAGAGTCTTCATAATGTTCAAATTCGGCTTGATATTCCGGTTCATCGAAAGACAAATATTGTTCTTGATCCATCCACGCTTCGTCACATTTATCAGAAAGAGAATCAAGAGAATCCTAATGAAAAAATGAAAACCAAAAATAATCACATCTCCTCTGAATTAAATGTCATTTCAAACTATTCAATTTGTTGTCCGATACAGATAATGATGATATCAATGAAGAATAGAAAATGAATGCGAGATAATTTACGAGATTGACAAATGAATAAAAAAAAAAGTTTGAATCAATATCATTCCACTGATTCCATAGGGATGTAAAAGAATTCTATAAATGCATACGAAATCCAGATGCATTAAAAATATTTGAAGTGAATGGTATCAATTTTATTAAAAAAAAAAAAAAAATTCCATTCAATTCAGATAAATAGTCGTTAAAAATATGAGTGGAAAGGAATCTGATAAACTTCGTTAGAGTTCGAGGTGAATCAAATAAATTTTTCAGGATGGATTTGAAAAAATTGAAAACCCAAGAAAGTGCATTGAATTGACTGGATTTGAAAGGAATTTCAGGGCATTCAGTGTGAATTCTGAATAATTAAAGAAAATTCAAAAATTGATCTGGACCTGATTTCAGTACGCAACGATCGATAAGGCCTACAATTATTTAAAAATATTTTTTTAAAAACCTCTTCTTGTAATGGCATGGGTTCAGGTGGAAGTAAATCCGGATCGAAAGCTGTAACATTTCGAGCCCTCCATAAAGCAAGAATGCCATCTTTCAGGGGAATCGGTTCCTCAAATTTCAATTTCGAAATCCCTGGATTTTCCGAATCTTGTGGTTCCTTTCGATTTTTTTCATCTCCTTGGATAATTGGATTTCCGACGTGAATATAATGGCCATGCAACATTGACGAATTTTCGAAAGTGAAACAACCTCGACCATAAGGCTTTAATAAAAAAATTTCCATCAACAATAATATCTTCGTGAAAAAGATTCATATTCGATTTCGACTTTTTTTCTTGAAAGAAATCTTAGCTAAATTTGAGAAAGAATTATGCGAAAAAGAAATGGTAATTTTCTCAACTTTAATTTTTATCTTGCCGTAAACAATAGAAATCATACAGAAACAGTATAGTAGAATATAATTTGAAGAATTAATTCTTGGAATGTTAAATTTTATGTATGTACACAAATTCTAGGAGAAAATTTCAATGTTGGTGGTATCAAACAAAATTTTTTGTTGTTGCAAATCTGCTTAGCATTCTACGGTTAGTGATGTACATTGAAAAATATTTTAACTAAACAATATATTTGTTAATTTTATCAACAAATTATATCAATCAACAAAAAAAAACGAATTTCAACGAAGTACATAATTTGTCAAAAAAATTTGATAAATATTAAACCAAAAATGAACTAGTTAAAATTGAAGTAAAAAATAATCATTTTCAACAAAAAGAAAACGAATATTGAACAAAATAGTTGAGTTTTATTAAAAAAATATCCATTCTCAACAAAAAATATAATAGGATAAGCAGTAAATTGCTTCAATTTACGAATTCTCAACATAAAAGTGAAATCCGTAACCAAAACAGATCTGTTTTAACCAAAAGGTTGAGTTTCCTTAGAAAAAAGATAAAATAAACACCAAGAGAGATTACATTTTTCTGTTGAGAAGACGAATTTTCTACCCGAAAATATAAATCTTCAACAAGAGAGTTCATTTTCAACAAAATTGTTGAATTTTCAAGCAAAAATGATGTATTTCCGCTGAACAGTAAATTTTCTACCCAAAAATATGACATTTGAACGAAAAAGTTAATTTTCTCCCAGAGATGCGTTGTCAAGAAAAACAATTATTATTCAACTGAAATAGTTCAATATTCAGTTCATGAAATATTTTCAACAAAATAGCTCCATTTCTAACCAAAAAACAAATATACTACAATGTTTTATAAAACAGTTAAATTTTTAACACAATATCAATGTTATTAAAATAAATTGATTTTAACCAAAAAGTTGGATTTCAAACCAAAAAATATTAAATTTCTACTAATTGTGGATGAATTCTTGAACCAAAAAGAAGAATTTTCCACTAACAAAACTTTTTAATCTAGACAGAAAAAATATTTGAACTGAATTGTTGATTCTTTGAGCTAAAGATATGAATTTTCTACGAAATAGTTGAATTTTGAATTCTTAAATGTAATTCATCAACAACAAAGTTAGTTTTCAACCCAATACTTGAATATTCAAACAAAACATTAATATCAGAACGAACGGTTGAGAAGAGAGAATTTTTTGAACAGAAGGAAAAATGTTCAACGAAAGAGTTAAATTTTGAACGAAAAAGTTGCTTTTCAACCAAACACTTAAATTTTCAAGAAAATAGTTGAATTTTCTACCAAACTCCGAAATTGAAAAATTTAGTTAAGAATGCCTCTTCAACAAATCAACAATTTGGTTGTGAATTTCACGTATTGGTTGAAAATTCCAAAAACTGGTTTAATTTTTTCTCCTTCCTGGTTGAGAATTAATTTTTAGTTTTCTCTTTCTCTTTCGCAAAAAATATACTTTTGAGTAAAAAAAAATATCTGTTCTGGATGCGCATCCAGCTATTTCATTGAGGATTCAACAATGTGGCCTGTTTCGGTTGAAGATTCAACTTTTTGGTTGGAAATTTAACAATTTCGTTCAAACTTTTTCTTTATTATCCGACTGAAAATCCAAATCAAATAATTTTTTATGAGGTGAAATTTCGAAGAAAGGATCATATTTGGAGTCGAATGAAAAGAAATAAAGTTTGGATTATTCCCGAACAAAAGCGTCTAAAATTGAACAGTTTTATATTAAAAGTATTTAATATTGGAAAATTAAACCTTATGCTCTGAAAGTTTAGAAATTGAAAAAAATATATTTTGTTTTGAATGCAAGAATTTCTAAATTAGTATTACAAAAATACCACAATTCCGAAATTGAATAATTCCATATTTTAATTTTCGAAAATTGGATTATTTAAATTCAAAGGAAATAAAATTGTATTCATTTTAAGTTGAGCGTTCAAAGTTAGAAAATTTTCTATTGATAATTTTGGATTTAAGGAATTTTCTATTAAAGTGTCTGAAATATTTGATATTTCGGAATTGACAACCAAATTGAATGTTCCAAAGTCTAAGCTTTTGAAAGTCTAGATTTTTAAATTCAATTGGATCGAAAAAATTATAATTTTACATTAAAATTGATTGGACAAAATAAATTCAAAACAAAATAAAAACACAATGAAAATAAAACAAGATAAATTCACCGTACTTTTCACCATTTAGAACGTAAACATTTTCAGTACATATAATAAACCTTCAGAATTGAATTATTCTTCTGAAACATTGAAAATAAAGTAGATTTGAGAAATTTTTTATACTCAAACCCTTCGAATTTCAATCATTCTACGCATTATTTAATTATTCCATTTTTGATTCATAATTCATCTTTATGACTGAAAATTTTAATATATCGTTAGGAATCCGTCTTTTTTGGTAGAATTTTTCCCACAGAAAATTCAATTACTCAATTTCTTGTTGAATTTTACACCAAACGGATATTCAGAAATGTATCTCTTTTGTAAAAATTTTATCTTTTTTTGGTTGAAAGTGCTATTTTTCTATTAAATCAATCTGTTTTGGTTAAGCAATCAACTACTTTGTTCAAAATTCAACAATCTGGTGGAAGATCCAACTGTTTGGTTGAAAATTCAACAATGTGGTTGAATTTTTTATCTTTCTTGGCTAAAAGTTTATTTTCTGTAGGATGTATGTGTTCTTTGGTTTAAAAAGTCATCTTTGTGTTGAAAATTTGATATATTTTTATAAAAAATGACAATTTTGAGCCAAAAATTTATCTCTATTTGATTACTATTTGATTGAAAATTGAACAATTCAGTTGGAATCTTTCTTCCTTCTATGCTGATAAATTTATATTTTTAGTTTGAAAATTCATCTTCTCTGGTTGAATGTCCCACAAATTTGTCTCCAGGCGCGGATCCAGGGGGGGGGTCGACCCCCCCCCTCAATTTTTGACCCTCTGTATTCCAGGTTAGCGCGATTAAGATGTGCATAAGGTGTACTTTTTTCACTCATTTTGAACCCCCCCCCCCAGAAATATTTTTCTGGATCCGCCCCTGTTTGTCTCCCTTCGGTATAAAGTTGATCTTTTTTGGTTAAAAATGCAATCATGAGGGATGAAAATTTAATTCAAATCTGATGAAAGAGTTCCTATTTTACAAAACAATTTTATTCAAATATTAAGAAAAAAAATGGTAGAATTATGGATTCAAGGAATACCAAGTTTGATTCCCAAAATCCATGATAGCGATGACGAGGATGAACAAGTTGTCCTGGACCTTGCATCCGATCGTGAATCCAGGTGCCCATGAATTTTGTACCGGTTTCTGAATAAAGATAAGTTCCCAATCCATGACGAAAATTCTTCTTCCAAGAACCTTCATAAATATCTCCATTCATATAATAATAAGCGCCGAATCCATTCTTCATGTCTCGTTTCCAATCGCCTTTTAGATTAAGATTTTAAATAAAATTAATTACAGCGCTCACAAGGAGCTAAAAAAAGGGGAAGCGGGTAATTTTTTAAAAAGGGGGATTTTTTGTAATCTGATAAACTCAGGTCGTTGAAAATTAATTCACGGCGAAATGGAAAGTTAGAGAAAGAAGAAAATTTATTTGTCAAATAAATATTATTTATACGTTTGGAACAATTCTAAAATTTGAATTTTTTTTTTCCTCTTTAAATGTAAATTCGAAAACAAAACTCTTCAATTCCTCTTAAAAATTCATCAAAATCCCTTAGTATACTTCAGATGTAAATCAAATTGAACCTTTTTAACCAATCCCTCTGTTAAATATAATGCACGTTTGAATAATTAAGAACCATGAACTTTTTTGAAATCCAAAACAACAAATGTTTGAATTTCAGGAGTTCTCAAACATTTTGGAGAAAAATCTTTTCTTATTCTCCAGAATCTTTTAAATTGACTAAAAATTCCATAGAAATTCCTTGAAAGATTCCTCGAAGATCTGTGAAGATTCCTTAAAATCCCTTGAAATCGTAAAAACCCATTAAAATAAGTAGAAATCGGTTGGAATTTCTTGGATATAAACCGAGATATAAAATAAATTAAAATCGTTCAACAAAGTCCTTAGAAAAAAAAGAGGAGCTTAAATACAATAAACTATTCCAAAATTCACAACAAATTTTTTATCATTAAGATGTCTAAATATCTAAGAAAAGAAATGTTCCGAAATTTTTTGGAGTCCTTGAAAATAATTTAAATCATTTAAAATCCTTTGAATTTATTCAATTTGTCCATGTCCCTTGAAATTGTTTAAATCAGTGGAAACCACTTGAAAAAAATTTGATTTATTCCAGAAAGTTCTCTTGAAAATCAATTAAAATCCATTATTATTCCTCTTATATAAATCAAATAGCAATTAATCAACCGATGACTCTAAAGAAAAACATTTGATAGGATGCACGCTTGCGAATGAAAAAAGCATATACTATTCAAAAATCCAAAAGAAATTTTCAAATATTATAATTCGAAAATTCTTCGCTTCGAATTGAATAAAAATTATCCATCACATTCCTCTGAAAAATAATGTTGAAATAAAATAAAGCACGAAAAAACAAAATTCAATAATAAATCTTATTTAATTTGGGTTTAGTTTTGAATGGAATTTGGAAATGCAGAATTTTGAGAAAGGGGAAACGCACGGAAAAAGGGAGAAGTGATCCCTGCAATAAAATTAATCTGCAATTGAATTTAATTAACTAGTTAACTAGAGTTAGAAATTGATTACTTATATCATAATTCATAATCGCAATTATTTTGATACCTATGTTTATACCGCTCTAACCTCAAAATCTCAACTTAGACATGATTTTTTCGCTCGAGCAAAAACCGTCTCATTCATTAGATAATCACCTCTCAGACGTGTATCGAAATGTACTATTAAAATTCCTAATTAAAATATAAAAAATACCTTCATATCGAGTGCCATCCGGATACCAAAAAATTCCCTGGCCATATTTTTCCCCCTTTCGCCATTCCCCATTGTATCTGGCCCCATTTTTGAAAACATATATTCCTCTTCCATGCCTCAAACCTTTGCAATAATTTCCTTCGTACATATCACCATTCGGCAAAAGGGTTTTTCCATAGCCATTTCTTTGCCCTACTTCGTTTCTCTCCCCTTCATATTTCTACTAGTTGAAAAATATCAATTTTTTACTCCTTCCTTATAATTTTTATTCTATTTGACATTTTCGAAATCAAGGTTAGTTTTACGTCACTTTCGTCCATTCACAAAAAACTCACCCCCAGGGGATTGATCTCGATTTCACCACCCTCACCAGGATTTTCTCTCATTTTTTATTTTATTTCGTCGAATTAAGCATTTTCCTGTTCAGTTCAAGTGCTTCAAAGAATAAATTGGAATAAATATGATTTTACAGAAAACGTTTTTTCTTTCTTTCTATCGATAAGTTGATCAAATCGATTCGAGCTAATCGGAAATCCATTGTTGAACAAATTTCGGAACATAAAGAGTTGAAAAAATGATAGATTTGATGCTTTCACAATGATCCATTATGATTAACAAAGGTTTCAGGTTACATATATATTTCAGGTTATACATATATAAATAGTAACAACATAACCTGAAACGATGCTTTGCCACAAGGGCCACAAGCATCGTTATTCTAAAATTTTTTTGGAATAATAATAAATACTTTCGAATTGAAAGCATGTGGAATAACAAAAATATATTTCACAATTTTGAATTCGAGATGTTCGAAGTCAAATCATTTTGGTTTTTTACTAGGACTTTTACAATAAATCACAATCATAGTTACATAAAATACAATTAGGTGAAATTTCGAAAAAAAGGGACCATATTTGAAATGAAACGGAATTAAACTTGTATCATTTCTAAATAAAAAACTTGAGAATTAAATAACTTTATATTCAAAGTGTTTGACATTGATATTCTCAAGCTCTGGAAATTAAACAATTTCAGAAAAAAATGTGCAGAATTTGACGATTTAACTGGGAACATATAACATCTTAATATTTATTCAAACAACATCTTGAATACACACCAGATGATCGACATTTTATTTCCATCTTTACTTGAATTGGGAACAAGTTGGAATCGTATAATTTCTAATTCCTGACGTTTAAAATTGAACAATTTTGTTTCGAATGGAAGAATCTCTAAATTGCATGATTTCTGATTAGAATTTCGAAAAAAGGACAATTCCAAAATGCAATAATTTCAGATTAGAATTTTGAAAATTGAATCATTTAATTTTTTAGGAAATAGAAATTGTATGACTTTCAAATTAGGCGTTTAAAATTTTAAAAATTTAAAATGTTAATTTCAAACTTAAGTCATTATCAATTCGAAACAATTTATATTTAATGATTCTAAATTGACAACCAAATTAAATGTTTTGAAGTCAAAGCTTCTGAAAGCCTAGAATAATGAATTTCATTGAATCAAAAAAATTATTATTCGACATAGGAAATAATTCGACAAATTTTTTTGATCAGAATATAAATCCACCGTACTTTCCACTGTTCAACATGAAAAAATTTTCCATACATATTATGATCTGTTTGGATAAGAATTCAACTATTTGGTTAAAAACGAATATTTTTGGGTCCAAAATTTAACTGTTTTGTGTAATATTTGTCTTTGTGGCTCAAAATGTAAATAATTTGGAAGAATGGTTCAATATTTTGTTTAAAATTCCCCTATGTTTCTGAAGTATCTCTTCGAGTAAAAATTTGATCTTTTTTGGTTGAAAAAGCAACTGTTTAGTTGTAAAGAATCTGTTTTAGTTGATGATTGGAGTATTTTGTTGAAAATGCAATTAGTTGCTTGAAAATTACCTTCTTTGAACAAACTCCATATTTTTGAGTTCAAAATTCAACTGTTTTGTAGAATATTCGTGTTTTTGGCTCTGAATTTTAATCATTTGGTAGGAACTTTAACTTTTTATTTGAAAATTCGAGTTTGTGGTTGAGAATTGAGTTATTAATTCTAAAATATTATTTTAACGTCGAAAATTAAAATCTTCTGTTGATTTTTTTTTTGGTCTCCAAATGATTTATTATGGTAGAAACTTTAACTATTCCCGTTAAAAATGCAACTGTTTGGTACGAAACTAATTTATTTTCGTAAGGATCTAAGTACTTCTTTGGAAATTCATCTATTTGGTTGTAAATTTGTATTATTTTTATTGAAAATGTATCTCTTCTGGAATAAATAAATCTTTTTGGAAAATTCATATTTTCGGGTTCAAAATTAAACTCTTTTGTGTAATATTTGTGTTTTTCACTTTGAATATAGATAGTTTGGTGGTAAATTTAACTCCCTTGTAAACCACTATTGTGGTTGAAACTCGACTTATTAGCTAAGAAGATCTATCTTGTTGAAAACTCGTCTTTCTGGGTGAATTTATTTTCATGTAAAACTCAAATCTTTTTTGACTGAAAGGTGAACTATTATGTTAAAAATCCATTCAAGTTCAAACATCAACTATTTGGTTGAAAAGATAATTTTTTGGTCGATAAATACTTTGTTTTAGTTTAGGACTTGGTACTTAAAACTTAGAGCATGTTTAACATATTAATAGTTATAAAATACTTTTATTATTACTCAAAAGATATTTTCCTGAAAATAAGTTTGATTAGGTCAGTAATAATCCAGTACTATAAAGATACTTCTGCAAATGAGGAGTCATTGTTATTCAATTTAATGGAACGATATGAAAAAACTTCAGCACGCTCAACAAATTAAAAAATTAAAATTTACTACACCATTTTAAAATCGAACAATTACAAAATATTTTTGAAAATGGAATCAACTTAAATGATAGACAAAGTGATTAAATGAATTCAATTGAAGATTATTATTGTTATTACTATTATTAAACCTATTTTTTATAGACTCTCATTCCTTGTACAACAGTCAAGAAGATTCTAATTTACAAATATAGAAGATTTCTCGAGGGTAAAAATCATAATCCTTAAATAACGCATAGCATTATTTTTGAGTCTAGAAAAGTTGTTTACCTTATAAGCGCCAGACCGAAAGAATAATGAAAAATCTTATCGAGAGTTATGAGTCGGCTCGTAAGTTATTTGTAAATGTTCTCTTCAGATAATAACGAAAATTAAATAAATACTAAAGATAATAACAACGGACTCAGCCTTGTAAATATGTTTACATGAATGAAAATAAGAAGAATAAGGAAATAATTAAAAATCGTTTAATTTCCTTAATTTAAATTATATCTAATTGAAAAATACAATCAGTCACCGCCCTGTCAGAAGCCCAATTAAATTTTGTTTATCCTTTTCTTTCTTGCGAACTGTGTCCAGATTTCTTTGTTTCCAGGAGCTTTTTCGAAGTTTGATCGGCCGGGAACCAACGTATCTCCCTGAAAGAGAAATTCGCATATTAATAACAAAGAATATTTGCTTTGAAAGGTTTCAGATATGAATTCAACGGAAATTAATTCAGTATGACTGTATTAAAGAAAATAGAAATTAATTTGACTTAAATTTCATTGATTCAGATAACTTTTGAGAATTCAATTCGAGCTGAATTCAAAAGAATTATTTGAGAGAATTTATAGGAATCCATTCGAATTCGACAAAATTTGGAAATAAGAGAATATCAAGGAAGTCAAAGTAAAATTGAAGTGTATTCTACTCAATTCCAGGTGAACTAAAATATAAATTCAGCTGTCTGTTCTCGAAAAAATGCAACAAAATAGATAAAAATTAAATGGAGTATTCAAACTTTCTTAAATTGTAATATTATTATTATGATAAAAATAAAAATATTAATATTAAAATTTAAGGAAGTTGGAATAAATTCTATTTATTCGGAGATAAATTGAAATAAATTTAATCACCCTCATCAAGGTAAATTATCTCTCAGCAGGTCAAACCCCATGAGGAACCCATCCTGGGTTCCTCATGGGTTCTGACCTGCTAGGATTACCTTGATAAGGGTGTTGAGTGAACACCGAAACGTTGGTAGATTTTTTGAGTGTTATTCTATTGTGTTTTAGAAAATATTAAAAATAAAAGAGTCGAAAAAAGAGAAGGAAGGGGTTTCTGAGGTTGCTCTCTCTTTTATCTTCCCTCATTTTCTTATTTTTATTTTCTGATTTGAAACTTCAATAGGTACATTCACAGATATTTACAAAAACTTTCAGAATATTCAAGGCATACAGTGACTCCATTTTTGAAAAATTTAGAAGAAGGAAAATTCAAATCCTTTCAAATTTTAACTTGCAAAAAACAAGTGGAGTAAGTAAGAATGATATTTATCTACCAAATTTCCTAACATGCTCCACCCTTATTTTAAAATTTAAAAGAGGGGAATTCCAATTTTCAACGATTTGTGACTTGAAACAGGCATTTTTTCCAGTTGTTTATTCCTACTTAATCCTTTTTGTTTGTCTATTGTTCTTCCTTGTAGTTTATTCCTTGTTTATCCTTGTTGTTTATTCCTTCTTTATCTTTTTTATTTGTCTCTTGTTCATCCTTGCATTTTATTCCTTGTTTGTCCTTGTTGTTTCTTCCTTCTTTATTCTTTTTATTTGTCTCTTGTTCATCCTTCTATTTTATTACTTGTTTATCCTTGCTGTTTATTCCTTCTTTATCTTTTTTATTTGTCCCTTGTTCATCCTTGTATTTTATTCCTTGTTTATCCTTGTTGTTTCTTCCTTCTTCATCCTTCTTATTTGTCTCTTGTTCAACCTTGTTGTTTATTCCTACTTTATCATTTTTGTTTGTCTCTTGTTTATCCTTGTTGTTT